>JAYXIM010031554.1:0-283899 GCA_037575425.1 Anastrepha fraterculus | reverse complement strand
GTACAACGCCATTTGCAAAAATTATTATATCTTGCGAGGGTGATTAATTTTGAGCCATCTTGTATAAAATTTATGTACCCATTTATTTTCTAGCGAAAGAAAGAGAGATGCTTCATTGGAACTTGCGGGTTCGACAGGGAAGAAGACCGCCATATAAATGGAATGCTGGCATCGTGACCACCAATGAGGTATTAGACGCACAAACACTTGGGTAAGCATAGTTAGGGTGTTTTCTATGTTAAATACATATCGCTAGCTTGGAGTAAAACGTTAAGCTCAGTTTTTAAAAGGTTAGAGGGAAGTCATTTTCTTCAAGCACTTATTTACAGAGATTTTGCAAAATTAAAACTTCGCGTATTCAAAGCTAAAACAACCTCTTAACGTTAATGCAAAGTTTTTGTATTTTTTAGATTAGGTTAGGTTAGCCAGGTGGCTTGTCTAACACAAGAAACTGGGCGACCCCGACGCCCATTGTGATACCTGCATGTGATTGTCACCCCCTCCCTACTCTGATTAAATCACTTAGATCTTTTTAAGAAGGTAACTAGTCCTTACCGTGAGACGTTTTCAAATTTTCCAATTCTTCAAAGAAATAATCGTCAAGATATTTGGCACGGCTTCCTTGAAGTACAGGATATTTACAGAGGAGGTATTGTACCGACTCAATTTCTTCTTCATCTCCACAGCTCCTACAGAAGCCGTAGTGAGGTACACTCATTATACCAGCTAGGGTGCAAATAGCGCAGTGAAGACGCTGGTAGTTCATCTTTTGAATCTAAGCTAATCTAAGTTCAGTAGTCAGAGACCATCTTCTATTGGTTTCCGCGATTACGCCCAAGTAAATCGTAGTATATCGTCCGTATACCATCCGTTCTTTCATTTCCCTCCACTCCAGAGTGGCCAGGGACCCAACAAAGTTTGGTGTAGTGTTGTTGGATAAGCGATAGTGACCTCCTGCGTTCTTTAACACATCTTGAATTGATGCGCGGTGACACCAGTGCCTTGATCGCTGCGTGACTATGATGAAAATTGTAAGCTTTGATGGTGGTAAGTCCATTAGCCGTATCGTTTTTGCTGCTTCATCTATAGCGTTGATCTTATCTTGGAAGAGGCTACATCAGTCTGGGAGTCTAAAAGAGGCACTAAAGATAATTATTCCGAGTACATTCCCGACCTGTGCAATTATCCGTCTTTAAGCCGTCGGTATAAATATGGTGACCACTACCATCTGATATGACTCTCATCTGCCACTTCATCCTATCGGGTATTCGTATTTTATAGTCTCTGTTCAGATCTATCTTGGGAAACGATAGTCTGTTTTCGATGTGTTTTTCAACAGATAGTACAACTGATGCATAACCGTGCGTGTTTTCTTTTAGTATGCCTGATGTTTAATCTTGGAAGCAGATTTGGTCGCTCTCCCTTTAACATATATATCAATGGGTGGGATGTGTAAGATCACTTCCAGCATTGCCTGAAGCATCGATCGATGTTCACCTGTTATGTCTAAACAAGCTAATGTCTACACACGAAAGCACCATCAGCCAAAATGAGTCTGATGACCGTATTGTACGCCCAGTGGTTTCAGACCCCATTTTTTGCCAAATGTCCTCTTATAGGTAAATAGAGCATTACAAGCCCTTTTCATCTTTTCCTCGGTATTCCTTTTCTTAGAAAGCTTTGAGTTCAGTATTATGCCAAGATACTTGGCTTCGTTCGATAGGCTTAGTGTTACTCCATCTATAGACGGTAACTGATGTCTCGGTATCTTATATTTTCTAGTGAACAGAACCAGTTCGTTCTTGGCAGAGTTGCATTCTTTAGACTTATCACATTTTTGGCGAGTTTTTTTCTTTCGCCGTGTCCATGTTGCTGTCAGCCCAGAATGAAACAAGGCGAACTGAATCTTTGGATTCTACCTTGCCAATACTTGGCTGTGACAATCAAACGTACAAAACATTGTTGTTGATCTAGTGCCACCACATTTAATGAAGACAGGTGGAAGTCAAAATATATTATTATTATTATTTATAGGAGATATATACAATATAACCCTAACTTAATTAGCACACTGGCTACTAGGGCCTTCAATGCCCAGTCAAAATATTCTTTATAAAAAACTTTGCATATACAGGGTTTGATTGAAAAGTAATGAGCCCTATTTTTTAAGCAGTTTTATTAAACCTTTTGGCTTATACAACTAATTGTCTTCAAAATAGGACCCTTGAGCGTCAATACACCCCTCGTAGCGGTCCTTCCACTGCAGGAAACATATTTTAAACTCATCCGCCGGAATCGCGTTCAATTCGGCTGTCACAGTTTTTTGGATCGCCTCGATGGAGTCGAAATGCCTCTCCTTCAGCTTTCTTTTCAGGCGCGGGAACAAGAAGAAGTCCGGAGGGGACAGGTCTGGGCTGTAGGAAGGGTGGGGAAGCACCGGAACCCCCTTCTTGGCCAGTGCAGAGGTTCAGAGGAAGGCGGTGTGCGCCGGCGCATTGTCGTGATGAAGGGTCCAATTGTTGACGAGGTCGGGCCGAACCCTGGCGACGCGGTTTTACAGCCGAAGGAGCACTTCTTTGTAAAATGCCGCGTTTACAGTGCTTCCTGGAGGTACAAACTCCTTGTGGACGTTGCCTCGAGAGTCGAGAAAGATAATCGCTGTTCGTCTTCGACGTCCTCCCGGCCTTCCTTGAATTACCGTTTTATCTGGGCACTGGACAGAGATTGGTCCCCGTAAGCCTCCTTGAGTAGGCCAACGGTTTCGGTACTCCTTTTGTTTAGCTTTACGCAAAATTTGATCGAGTAACGTTGCTCCAACGATCGCTGCATTTTCGCCAATGCAAAATCCTAACACACTTTTAAAACAGCTTTCACGCGCGAAGCGATGTTGACTGCACCGCTGTTGCCAGCGAACTGGGACCGGTTTCTAGTGGAAGGGGAAGGTGCAACGATCATTTTCCCCCACCAGCCGATTCGGTTGATCGCTTGGCAGACGCTCCGCGCGGGAAGGCTCATTATCTGTATGCCTTGATATGAATATTTTAAATAAAAAAGTGTTTTCAATTTGATAAACATTTATATAGGTATTCCATCATTTCAATGATTTTTTATTATATAATTTAGTTAATTTGTAACAGACTCAATTACCTCTGCCTATTGCAGATTAATCCTTTTGCTTGACTTTGTCTGACATTCCACTATAATTTAATCAGCGTCAGATGAGAATTTGCCTCATTCAACTCTGATTTGTGGCGAGCGTGGAAGATATGTTGTTGGCGATTTTTTACATTCCAGTTTTCTGTTACCGAACGACGGATTGTTGCTGCGAGACCATACATTTTTTATTGAGGGAATTTTAAGGAATGTAAGTATGTAAATCAACAGGGTATTTCACAAAGAGGTTTCTTTGAAATTAGAAAAGTTTCCACAAAAAACAGTGGAAAAGAAAATGATAAAAAAATTTCGAACAGAGATCGAAATTTTCCCCCCCAGTCAGATCAATTTAAAAAATTATGCTTATGTAGCTGTAATATATGTACAAAAAACTGTCAGGTATGGGAATTCCATTACCACAATATTTTTACTATTATTAAGGCTGAAAAATCGATTAACCGATTATTCTTTTTATAGAGAGAATGATTTTTTTGTAATTCTAATAGTAAAATTTTTCATTGCAGTATGAAAAAAGGCTGGAAGAGCACATAAACCCGAAAGCTTTAACACTTAGAGGAGCAATATATACAAGAAAACTACGAAGAACCAAGCCTCGAGGCTAAGTGGGCAACGCATTATAGTTAAGAATGTAAAATGTAATGCCAAAAAATATTATTTGTTAGCTTTGCTCGGTGTAAAATGGGTTATCTAATAAGAGGTGTTATTTTGATATTCACAGAAAAATGCTATTTCTTAATATAAATGATCGGATGTTTATTTCAGTATAAAGATGAAGGTATGCCGTTAATAGTCGAAAATAACATCAGGCAAATGACCACCACGACAGCGATAAACAAAAAATTTATTTACTTTGGGTGCCCGAGCTCACGCAATCAATCACACTATAACGTTTGAAATCTATTACTGATTTTATTTTTTTCGCGTTTACTCTCGGCAAAATTCTTCCGCGCGCTTGTAAACAATGCTCTGGACTGTCATTTAGACATCTGATGCCCGTGCATCGGCTGCGATAGTGGTCTGAAGTTGGTTACACTTCGAGTACCGGACCCTGTATAATGCCAGACATCAAAATAGATAACTTTTTGTGCAACTTAAAAGCGCACTGAAAATTATGTAAATATTTTACACCCTCCTTTTCACATTGACAATAAGAATGTGATAGAAACTTTGCCCTGAGCATTGCCGAATATTTCCATCAGCATTGACTATCATATGATCGATGAAATAACTGCCACTGTTCTTGTAGGATTCGAGAACACTTCTGTCGTCGTATTCATTTCACTCCATTTCCCACTAACTTGCAGCAGATTTTACCAACTTTCACCATCTTACCTAAAAAAATTATTCCATCTGCGGGATAACTTAATATGAAAACTCTTGTTCAAACACCCTGTATAATAATACCACAATACTCGCACAAATAAGTGATTTATAAAATAATGCGCTTGTCATAATAGAAAAAATTAATAATTTCTGAGTACACACTGCTTCATTAAATATGAGTGCATGTGCGTTACACAATTCATTGCCTTCCTTTACAATTCCATATGTGTGCATGTATGGTATGTATGCATCGTGAAACTAATTATATGTGTGTGTATGATTGCTTTTCATTTTTGTTTTTCGCGCGTGTGCGTATTGCCCCATCTTTATTCTCTTCTGTTTTATGCAATTAGCGAAATCGATATGGTCACCTTGTCTGGCGACAGTTCACGACAAAGACGGAATATGAAAACAATTAATTTTACGAATACTCTTATAATTTCATGCATCCCGCACATTTGTATGAAAAGCAAAACACATGAGAATGTATGTGTGTAAAACAGTATGATGGTAATGCATTTTGTTCAGTTCTTAGAATGATGCTTCAATGCTGTACAGAAAATTACTAATTGATTGGCCAAATCCTTTGTGTAGTGGCGACACATTGCTTATTCACCAATTTGTGGGGATGGACGAAAATATGTGCCTTGAAAATGTGATTTACGCGCACGAAGTGAACGAATTTAAGGTATTTTATTTGAAGTGAATTCCTAAAAGTCTGGTGGCAATTTTATTCAGTTTTTACTACGATTTTAACAGATTTTACATCAACTTGCTTTCTTTTGTTAACGGAGATTTCAGTCGGAACTTTAACCTTGCAGTCGATTTTTAAGCAACTTACCGATGAGCACGAGACCAATACTTTGAATATTGAATAGATTGTTCAATAAGTATTGCGGTTCGATAAGAAAAACGCAATTTTTGTGTTTGAAATACACTTTATTATTCAGCATAGTCTCTCTGAAAATCAATACACTTGTTCCAACGAGATTCCAATTTATGAATTCCATCCTGAAGTAGAAGAATCTAGAAGGGCTGCAAAATACACTTCCACAGCTGTTACGACCTCATCTTTTGATGAAAAACCCTTTCCACTCATGATTTTTTTAGGTCTGGAAACAGATGGAAGCCGCTAACGGCTAAATCTAGTGAATACGGTGGATGCTCCAACAATTCCAACTTTAATTCAGGGATTTTAGCCCTTGTCAAAATGCTCTTGTGACACGGTGCATTGTACTGTTAAAAAATATTTTTTTTCTTTTGCAAACTGGGTATTTTTTCACGAATTTTTTGCTTCATCTGGTCTAAAATGTTTTAATAATATTTAGAATTTATTGTTTTACTAGTCTGCAAGTAAGCGACGAACAAAATTCCTTTCGTATCCCAAAAAACTGACGCTAACACCTTCTTAGCCGATTTCTGGACACGAATTAATTTCGGAGCCGAAGAACCAGGTACACACCACTATTTAGCCTCTTGTTTTGATTTAGGATCATGGTAATAGACCCAGGTCTCATCCATGGAGATGAATTGGCGCACAAAATTCACTTTATCCTTTCAAAAACGCTCTAAATGTTGCTGAGAAAGTCGCATTCGAATGTGTCTTTGTTTCAATGCATTGAATGGTTAGCGAATGCGGCACCCTGTGTGCTTTCTGAAACCCAATATTTCAATCAAAATTTTGCTTAAATTGCCTAATGAGATGCCTGGAGCTTTTACTAAACCTCATTCAGTCACTCGAGGATTTTCCATAACGATGTCTGGTATTTTTTCTACGATTTCAGATGGCGAAAAGTCCTTTAACACTTTCAACATTCGTTCATAAACTTGCACGACCCTTGATTTTTTCCATTGTAGAAAATACACAAAGAATGAATTCAATTGAACTTCACATACGTTCACATGAAGAGTGTACTCACTGCAAAACTTATTGAACTACCTAGTATGTAGATCAAAGCCCGGCTGCAATTCCTTGTTAAGATCTTTGTTTTAGAATACATCGAGTTTTATACAAGTTATAGACCATTTCATTTTTATGTTTATTTTGATAAATGTTACGCTGTTAGGCTATGGATTTAAGGCACAATGTGCATCCTCCGAACTATTATAAAGGCTCCAAATATTGATAAGTTTTGACTATTTGATAAATGAATGAATGAAAATAAGGTTCGCACTTCGACCTCATGGTCTTTTGTGTCCTCTACTCATCACAGTACTTCATCCAAGCTGAGTTCTCTGAACAAACCTTAAATTGGGCAGGATTGCGCTTAGCGTAACATATAGGCCTTTCTTCCGGCTGCATTAGGGCGTGAAGTTTCATCCTTCTTCGTGCTATAGCATCACATTCGAGTAGAAGGTGCGCTGGAGTCTACGGGGACTGGTCGCAGATACGGCAGGAATCAGTGAACTATATACCAATCTGGATTCTGTAGCCATCAGCAGTGGCCAATGAGATTGTCCGTAAGCATTTTAGTTTTTCTTAGGGGCATTATCAGATGCCTTTGATCAAAAATTTTAATCAGTTTTTTTTTTAATTTAGGTACTCAACTTTATAGCCAATTAAATTTTTGTATACAAAAATGTAAAAGGATATAAAGTTTAAAACCCGCAAGGTTTTCGTTCGCTTCTGATAATTTTTTTCACCGACGCTGCTTCGCATTTTCTAAGGCCTCCGCAGATAACGTTAAGCGCATCAGAACCGGGGCTATGGAATTGTTGTCGAATGTCTTTTTTTCGTCATTTAAACTATATTATTTAGTTCATAATAAATAATCTTGGTAATATTCTTTAAATATCACTTTAGTTTTGGCTTTGCGCCAAACATTGCTTCAGAATGCTTTACAGCCATCAAAAAGACAAGTTTTCACCTTTTTTACATTTTTACTTCACTTACTTTTTTCCCTACAACGTTAACCACGTTGTTGTTGTGACGTTCTATTTGTATTTGCAATTCACGATCTAAAAATAAAATATCTGTAGCATTGAGTTAAATATAACAACCATTAACAAATAACAGATGAAATACAAATTAAAGCCAAAGTCCACAGGTAACGGTTGGGTGCTATCGCAGACACTACAAACCTTAATTCGCTTGAGCATCAATATTTGCTTTTTTGATAATATTGTAGAAAATTTGTAAATATATGTACACCAATAACTGCAATACGAAATCAGTGGAAATATTCCTACATGCATATACAGCTGCAATCGAAATAATAGAAGCACATCTAGAAGAAGTGGTTAGGTAGCGTTCAATGGCTGCTCATGCAAGAGCCTACTTGGACGAACAATCAATTTCCTCCTTTGTGGTACCATACAGAGGAAAACAGAAGGAAAAGTACAGAACGGAAGGGGAAAAAGAAGGACGCTTTGGGTGAGAGGGAGACGACGACTGCACCATGGCTAATTACATTTGCGTTAACCGCTTCAAGCTGCTTAATAAATTCATCAGGTGTACGGTATCTAACCTTTTCTAGTGAGAGCGAAGACCTTTGAATCTCAGTTCGGTAAGAGCAGGACAAATAAAGAGAAGGTGTTGAGATGTATCCACCTCATCCTCTAGAAAGCTGCTGCAGGAAGGACTCAAAGCAATGTAAAATCTCACCACATGGATACCCACAAAATTCGAGAGCTGCGAATTTTGTTAGCCTTAGAAGTTCCATCGTACGCCTTCGATTTACCCGTGGCCAGAACAATCGTGCGACATTCCGTGCTTGCGCATCAACCCAGTGCTCGCTGAATTAACATGAAACCCACTTTTCCAGGAGCAGATCACAGATTTTTAAGAGAATCCTATTCTTCTACATTATTCGTCCAGTAGTTTTTCGTTATGTCACTGTGACCAGGAATCCAAATGAATCTAATATTGAAGGAAACTTGTGGCGCTGGCATGTTTAGCGTGTGACACAGGCTACCAAAAATAGTGTCAATGTTCTCACCTTCAATGTGCGGCAAGCCGTTGATGATGAGGTCGGTGGAGACTGCTTGGTTTTGGCACTCATCCAGCTGAGTCTTCAATAGCGCAATTTCACCCTGTAGTTGACCCTGCAGTTGGATTTGCGCTTCAGCTTTTCCCACGCGTTCTTCCATTATTTTCATGGCTTTCCGCAGATTCGCCATCTCAGCCGCAATTTCGCCAAACTGCCAAATAGATAATAAATGTTTAAAAAATTTTAATGATAGCAAACACGACATCTTTTTTATATTATTTACTTTAAAGTAAATTAAATTATAAATAATGGAATATTCAGACTAAATTTTCTTAAATTCAATCCAATAACCTAAAAGTCCAAAAAAATGCTTGACAGTTATTTGATCTTTGCCTATGCTAGTTTTACCATAAAAGAAATCAGACGAAATGAGTACAAGGGAATAATAAAAGTTCAGAAAATAGATGATATTTTATATGTTTTTGAAATATCTAAAAATAGCATTCGTTTTGCGACTATCTTATGATGTTTCATTCTAAATCCGAAAAAAATCATTAAGAATGGCGTCGGGAAAACGTAAAATTACGGATGGAAGAGCGATAGAAATTCCGCTGCCAACACAGCAAGAAATTCCTTTTGCGGAAAGCCTATGTATACAACAAACGCAGCACCTCTTAAGACCATTTCTAAGTGGAATCAAATATGCAACATACCCTAACTCAGGTACGAGTAGATTTTTCAGTGAATCTGAGCCAAAATCTGGCTGTTATTTTACATGCCTTTGTTGAATGTAATATTTAAACTTGACTAATAACCTAGACAGACGGTGATTAACGAATTAATTCGGTGTCATTTTAGGAATTCAGTGCAACTAATGCTGTTTGTCAACTACACTTCATACTCTTAATTTAAGCGGATTAGGGGAATTTCCGGCGGCAACATTGCTGAAATAGGGCGGTTAATATCTGTTGTGATTCAAGAATGATAGAGCAAAGGATTGCGCTTTCCGAATTCGCCGTGTCGTAAGAGTCCATCTATAAAAAAAAAACAAAAATAAGGGGAATTACTTCTTTGTAAAAAGGCCGCACTGTCTTCTGCATAAAAATGCAAAAAAAAAACTGTATTTGGAGGCTTTATATTCATTTGTGCTTTTACAATTTAACACACGGCTATTCGTTTTCATTAGTTTGATTAGTTTAAATCTAACAAATCACAATATTACCCAGCCATGTAGGAAGCACTCTTTTGTATTTTGAAGGGAGCTGACGTCAGACTTGTCAAAATCGAGAAAAATAAAGTAACTGTCTTTTAAGATACTCAATTCGCCTTGATTCTGATTGCGCTTTTCCAATTTCAGATGGCAAGCAAAAAGAAACTTTGAACCAGAACGGAGTGAGACGAGTGGACGCTCATAACCTAAAAGGCAGAACGCGTAAATGATTTGCGGAGGGCAATGCTACATAGTTTGTACTTACACGTTCGAAATTACATTAATTGTTTTGATATTTCGGAGCAGTCTGAGATATTGAAATTAAAAATTTCGAAATCAATAATTATTTCTTATTATCAGGGCAGCTAATACCCATATTTGTTGCCTGCGATCCATCTTTTACTTCCAAAACTATCTAAAAAACTAATCAGCTGTTCACTAATCCGCGTAACAAGCGTCTGTCCCGCTGCAATTTGAATCAGAAGTAACTGCATCGGTTATCCCGATTAACACCGCAGTCTGTCCAGGCTATTGAGAGTTATGTAGCGACTGAGAAAAAACCACAGCTCCAAAGTCAGGACTATATAGGTTTTAGATTCACTTTTTTTGGCCGCAACTGTGTGTGCATCTGTACGCAAATGAATAGGAATGAATAAATGCAAAGTGGATATGATAAATTAATACGAAACTACTTTATTTAAATAGATTAGAAAAGCTCAATAGTTAATTACGCAAGCGACAAAAACAACAAATGTACTCCTTGACATACAAAACTGCAGGTTTTTTACGCCATTACTAATTTACAGTCTTAGATATGGGAACAAATCACGCATACCCAAATCTTAAGCGGATACCTACCTTGGGCGGACAAAATTTGACTGATAGTGCGTGCTCATCTAAGGGAGATTTTACTGTACATAAGTATATAAATATATGTATATATAATTGGGGTGTTTGGCCGAGCTCCTCCTCCTATTTGTGGTGTGCGTCTTGATGTGATGCGACAAATGGAGGGACCTACAGTTTCACGCCGACTCCGAATGGCAGATATTTTTATGAGGAGCTATTTCATGGCTGAAATTCACTCGGAGGTTTGCCATTGCCTGCCGAGGGGCGCCCGCTATTAGAAAAATGTTTTTCCTCATTTTGGTGTTTCACCGAGATTCGAACCTACGTTCTCTCTGTGAATTCCGAATGGTAGTCATGCACCAACCCATTCGGCTAAGACGGCCTACTTTATTTTATTTTCCTAACAATTTTTTTTAACATTATTTTTTTTATATTGAAAATTTTTTTTTATTATAATTTACTTTATTCTACTTGCTTTGTTTTATTTCGTTTTTTTTTTTATTTTACTTAATTTTATTTCATTCCATTTCGTTTTATGTGAATTCTGTTTTGTCTAAATTTTTTATAGTTTTTTATTTTATGGTAAATTTATATTACTTTTTTTAATTTAATTTTTTAGTTTATTTTATTTGGTTTAATTTTACTTTTTTACTTTGGGTTGGGTTGGTTTAAGGGTGACCCCGCATCGGAGTGCCACATAGACCGCAAGTTGGGTCCGTTGTGTTGCCCTAGAGCTCATTATGTTACATGATTTCCCCACCTAACCGAGATTTTTATTGTGGATTTTGGTCAAAGATATTAATTCGTTTCGAGAATTTGATGAGAGATTCGATTTTCAGGTTCGAGAGTACTGAAAGATTGTCAATTGTTGGAGAGCCAAGAAGAGCGAGGCGACTTCTGGCTAGACCGGGACAACTGCACAGCAAATGTCTGCTCGATACTTCCTCATCTTCGTCCTCGCAGTATCTGCACAGGTCGTTTTGAGGAACCCCGAGCCGACGTGCGTGAGTGCCCAAAAGGCAGTGGCCGGTGATAAGAGATATTATATGCCTTAGTTCGTGTTTCGAAAGACTTATAAGGGTTTTTGTCTGTTTCAGATTGTAGGATGGCCAGATTTGTCTGGTCGTAACGCAAGTAGTTTCCACTCGCCACCTCCGATCAGCAATGCTGTGAAATTCTCGATCAATGAGTAATTTACATGTTGAGAGCGGAATGTGGATTGTGGGTAAGTTACTAACATTTGATTGCGCAGCTCCAGCTCTTGCGAGCTCATCAGCTTTGCAGTTACCTTCGAATCCACTGTGACCCGGTATCCAGATAACTTGGACAGAATTCTGAACACTTATCTCGTTAAGAGATAAGAGACAGGATCGAACCACATCTGAGTGGGTATAAGAGGAGCTGAGTGCTCGAACGGCCGCTTGACTGTCAGTGAAAAAGCGGATATCCTCTAGTGATATTCTATTTTCTAAGAGAGTTTTCGCAGCATACCAGATAGCGCATACTTCCGCTTGGAATACGCTACAGTAGTCGGGTAATCTAAATGATAGATTGATGTGAGGGGAATTGGAAAAGATTCCAAATCCCACTTTGCCGTCTTGTTTTGAACCATCTGTATATATAGTCAGAGGGCCATTGATTTCGGTTAGATTTGTCTTCCATTCTTCCCTAGTTGGGAGTGAACAGGAGAATAGCAAGGGGGGTGATGGAAGACTTACATGATAGTCTATGTCGGAAGAGATAACAGTGTTCCTGTTCAGTATGGCCGAATGGCCAAGATACTTATTCCATTTCGATATAGCATTCATGCGTGTCGCTGCTGTCGCTGCAATCGCTTTGCCAGCCAGATCGATAGGGAACAAGTGAAGCAACGTATTTAGAGCCTTAGTAGGTGTTGTACTTAAGCATCCTGTTATCAGGAGGCAGGCTGTTCTTTGAACTCGATCAATTGTGGCTACTCTACACCGTTTTTCGAGTGCTGTCCACCATACAACCACACCGTAGAAGAGTATCGATTTAATGATCGAGGTATATATCCAATAAATGATCCGAGGTGAAAAACCACAGGTTTTGCCTATAGCTTTCTTACAAGTATAAAGAGCTATGAAAGCTTTTTTACATCTGTTTTCGATGTTCAATTTCCAACTCAACTTCCTATCTAGAATAACTCCTAGATATTTAGCTGAATCAGATAGGAGTAATGATTCCCCTTTTAAGGTTATTGTTTGCAGTGGAGGGGATTGTTGTTTCCTATTGAAGAGAACAAGATCTGTCTTTGCTGGATTCGCATTTAGTCCGCATTCGGTGCACCATTTTGACAGAATATTGATTGAGCGTTGCATGAGCTCAGTGAGGGTATTCAGGTGTTTGCCTGACACGCAGAGAGCAATATCATCTGCATAGGCTACAACCTTGCAGCCTGCTTTTTCGAGACTTCGAAGCAAACTGTTTACAGCGAGATTCCAGAGAAGGGGTGAAAGTACTCCGCCTTGAGGAGTGCCTTTGACGGCGTACATTCTCATGCGGCTTAACCCAAGCTCTGAAGTGATTATTCTATTTTGGAGCATTTGTTCGATCATCTTTCGGATGGAGTAATTAATACCCAATTTGGCAATTTCAGACAAAATAGCGTTGGGTTCAATATTATTAAAAGCACCTTCTATGTCCATAAATGCGACAAGAGAGTACTCCTTATTGTGAAGGGAAGTTTCCACTGTTTGCACCAGTGAATGAAGTGCCGTTTCAGTCGATTTCCCTTTAGTGTAGGCATGTTGTGCCTCAGAGATCAACTTAGTATCAAGTTGGGTTTTGATTTGCTCACCTAAGACTTTTTCAAAAGCCTTTAAGCAAAAAGAGGTTAGGCTAATGGGCCTGAAGTCGTTTGCTTTGCAGTGTGAAGGTTTCCCCGTTTTCGGAATGAATACTACCTTCGATTTCTTCCAAGTTGTCGGAAGGTAAGAGAGATTTAAACACTTGTTAAAGATCCTTGTTAACCAAGGCAGTAGAATTTCCAGTCCTTCTTGAAGTTCTGCTGGAATGATGTTGTCAGGACCTGGTGATTTAAATTTTTTAAAGCTTAGTATTGCTGTAGAGATGCTATTAGAGCTGATTAGATCTGATCTATTCCCATAATTACTCTGAAGAGTGCTGGGAAGTGCAGGTAAGTTGGCAACACAGCCTGGAAAGTGAGATTCTAGAAGTATTCTAAGAGTGTGGTCAGTTGAAGTAGTCCAAGTTCCATCTTGAGTCATGATAAAACTGGGAGAGACTGGGTTTGATGCAAGAATCTTGCGTAGTGTGCTTACTTCTGAGGTGTTCTCTAATTCTTGAGTGTATGATCGCCAGGATGTGCGTTTTGCACTTCTGACAGCTTTCTTAAAGTCTTTGAGACATTGTCGATATTCTTCCCATTCGTCTGTTATTTTAGATTGGTTAAAGAGTTTCCGAGTTCGATAGCGAAGTTCTGAGATTTCTGGAGTCCACCAAAAAGGTTTATGCTTCCTCCTGTTTTTGTCAGGGGACAAGATTGTCGTGCTGCGCTTTGACACGTCTTCGTTATCATGTTGACAGCGTTTTCGATATCGTTTTTATTTGCCATTTCAAACTGCCTGATATCAGGAAGTCCATTGGCAAGATGTTCTTTATACTTTTTTACTTTATTATTTAATTTTTTAATTTTTAGCTTTTTATTTTTATATCTTAATTTATTTAATGTTATAGTGATTTTATTTTACTTCTTTAATTTTATTTAAGTTTGTCTAATTTTATTTTAATTTTAAATTTTTTTATTTGTATATTAGAAATTGTTTTTTAATTATTTAATTTTATTTGCTACTCACTGTGCGCGCTAAATAAAATTTTAACTTTTACACCAGCATCTTCGTGTGCGACAAAATTTTTATCTATCTATGGATTGGCACTTAAATCGTATGTTGCCCATTTTTATCTGTAAATCACCCCTTTTTGTTGTTGGTGTTGTTGTGTGTGCAAATATGAGAACTCGCGTAGCTGCGTAAATATCTACGCGCATTCATTTGAACATTTATTCACTAGTTCGTTCAAATCTATATGCGGTGTATGCATTGCAAATTACGTAGAGCCTACATATGCACATACACATATTCATATACGTATATGCATGTAAATAATACGTAATTTTTTGTTTTTTTTTTTGCAAAACTTGTGCCAGGTGCCGCTGTGGATTGAGATGTAGCGGAAAATTTTCGCAATTTGTTGCTCCACGTCCCATATATACTTACTACACACACGCACATACACATACACCTAAACACTAATTCTATTCTCAAATCGACCGCAGAGTGGTGAATATTTTTAAACAAGGATAGAATTGACCTTTTCATATATTGCACAATTCGTATACAAACATACACATATAAAGATATATATTTACTAGAAATTTATTAAAAATATTATATCAAGATTAAACAATTTATGCTATGATATCGGCACTCCTAAATAGTAAACTATATCTCTTCTTAAATTGTAATGTGGTAAGCCACTAACCTCTTCCAGTTAGTGCGGCTTCGCCTGACGTACGTCCATTTATCATATTGGGGATGGATTTCATCGCTCATTTCTGTGTTAGATGATAGTTTTTGACAACCGAATAGATTTTTGGGGTGGTAACGCAATAATTTCTTATTTTCTAAGATTTGCTATTCCAACCTCGTATTTGGAACACATTTCAAATTCCAGAAGCTCTTTATTTGATAAAGTATGGGTATGCACTGCGATCTGCAGATTTATTACGACTTCTACTATTCACAATGCTTTTTTCAGACCTGATGCTCCAATGCACTCTAAAAAGACGTTGGGAGGATATCGTGACTGCCTTTGATCATATCCTTCATTTTCTCAAGAAGGCATCACATTCAAGTTGCAGGTGAATTAATATGTCGTAAAACCGACGTGAATCGATGGACCAGCTGGCTTCGCACCTGCAATGACTCGTGAGATGGCGTTAGAGTAGTCGCAGTTTCTTCTAAAGCAGTCTTGGAAGGTGTTTATTCTTTGCCTGGCGTAGTTATTGTTGTAAGAGCATAAAAGATTTCCCCTAACTTTTGATGCTTTAATGATATTGAAGTGACATATAAGTCTGGGTCGTTCCGGTAAGGTACGGAGTTGTATGGGAACAACCCTGGTGTGGTCCCGTAGTATGATGCCGGTGTTTGGTTTCTTATCTTCTTTCATGAATTTGTCTTAAATGATGCATTGCGACACCGCTAGAAAGGCTTCGCGTTCTATTGGAGTTGTTGCTGTTGTTTCTTCCGCCAATCTTTCTGCTTCCTTGAGTATAAGGATGTGAAATATTCGAAACATTTTCTTCTCACCTGCCCAGATTTCGTTAGACTGAGCTCATAACATCTGTCATACATATTTACATAATTGAATTTCAAGGGAAGACATCTAATTGAGAATTTTCTTAACTGGTATTAAATTGTTAGAAAAACGGCTGCCACCGCATCACAGTATGATGATAATTATTTGTTAGTTTATGCTCGTCATTTCCAATGGCCAGACACCTAAATCAATAACGGATTGCTGCCAGACTATTTACTTAAGAATTTTTTAAAATAAAATTGCAAGCGCGAAAAGTAGTAACCTCAGAAAAAAGGCGTCAACTCTATCATTGAGCTATAGAGGATTTGCTCAGCGCATATTTTAAACTCAGCGCTAAAATTAACTGCTTAACTAAAAATCTGATACATCTAAAGAAATCCATACTGGTCTTAGATCTTTTGTTAATGCTTAAATAGTAAGTAAGATTTATGTAAATATGTATGAATGAGTGTTTTCACGTGGCATGGTTTTTTCGTTATTACTCATGCAGTCAGTTTTTTCTTTTCTTTTTTAAAGAATTCACTTTAAAGTGGGTCAAAATGATATTTGAATGCTAACTTATGCCAATGTCAAGTCGACTGCAAAACTTTACAGCGCCAGCGTAGCAAGCTGTTTAATAAAATTCAAAGAGCAACTTGAAGGAAAAACAGCAACAACAACAACAACAGCATCATCATGTCAAGCCATGCAACAATAATAATCCTATAATAATTGTAATCAAAAAGTTATTTAACGCTCATTGTGGTATGCAAACGTCTGTACATACGTATGTATATGTATATACATGTGCATATGCATGTGTGTGTTAGACAATAATTTTATGAATTTGTGTGGGAAGTTTGAGCGCGTGCATGCAATAAAGCGCTGCCATTCAGCAGAGTCAGCTGTGTGTGTGTGTGTGATTTTTCACGCGAATATTTTTGCAATTTCCCACGTTTCGTTATAACCAACTGGCATTCAATCGTTTGCCATATTTGTAAGCAATTAATCAATTATATGCCAAACCAATAAAGCGATCATCATGCGCATATTTGGGGAAACATAGTGTCAATAATAATAATGGTAGTAATATTTTCAGCTTTTTTTGTAGTTGTGCCTTAGGTAGGTGGCATTTACCTATAGAGGTGATATGCAATCAAAGGGCATAAATTGCGCTTATTGTATGTAAATGTGTAAGTTTAGATGTGCATTTGCATTGCACTTAAATGACATTTCTCTTATCCAACTTTTAATACATTTCAGCGAAGTGCTGCATGTTGCTACACCTAAACGAGTCACCAATTTTCTGATATATTATATACCTATAGGCACAGGTTAGGTTAGGTAGACCTGGCTGATCTGTAAAAAGAGCTCACTTAGACCTGTCCATTGTGTTGCCGGTGCTATACAATTTTTATTGTCTATCTTCGCGAGTTTTAACAAACCGTTCAGCCTTTTGTCAGCAATATCCTTCAAGTATGAAACATATCGCACCCTAAATACAAACATGAACGAGACGTTATTAATAAAACGGTCCGCGGATGACATATGGCCAAAATAAATTTTTTGTTTTTTGGTAGGACTGTTATAAGCTTACATGGCAAATTTCAGCTTGATATGTCACATAGTTTGTTTTCTGTGCTACTGTAAACAAGTCAAGCTTTAGTGTGGAAAATTTGTGACCCTTTTGTATTTAGGGTGCGATATGTTGAGTCCTACGAAGAGCAGGGCAGTGGCAAAGTAGGTGTCTTAAAGCACCCCTAGCATGCGCTTCGTTGCATGTGTTACACTCATCGCTCTGGACTAGTTCCATTTTGACCAATATTTTGCAGTATTTCTAAAGGCACAAGTCTCTTCGTTTTTAATGGTGTTCTGCATACTTTCATGATTTTTATAAATTCAATAAGCACCAGCCTTAAGGTTTCGGAGGAGGAATGCAGTATTTATTTATCTAGATCTTGAATGAATATAGCGACTCTAAATCATCAATAGTGAAGCAAAAACTTTCATTTTAGTGCAAAAGATGCATCTTTGCTCCACTAGGTTAGTCTTTCAGTAATCGCACATTTAGAAAAAAATTTTTCTCAAAAATTTTGAGCAAAAAAAAAAAATTTAAAGACAACAATATCTTCTTAAAACTTGAAGTTTTTCCATAAAAGAAAATCACAACAGAAAATTACCAAATAAACCACAATTACAAAGTAAAAATATGTACAAAATTGTCCGCAATTATTTGCATAAAGATTTGCATTCTGTGAAAAAAAATACCAGGAATTGTTCATTTGAAAAGCGCGCGTTACACATATGTCAACAATTTTTTTTTGCTGGAATGTTGATACAACTGTTCTCTATAGTGTCGCAGAGTTCGAGCGTGATTAGCTTGTTTTAGGATTTAATTGTATCGGCCAACCACGGGTGTGCTCTGCGATTTTTACTATGGATAAAAATATCGAACAAAGAATTTGCCTTAAATTTTTGTATTTTCAACGGGATTTCGTGTGCCGAATCATTGAAAATGTTCCAGCCTATGGTGAGTGTGCTTTATTAAAAAAACGGGTCTACGAGTGGTATAAGGCTTTTGCAGAGGACCGAGAAGTCGTGCCAGATTTGCCCCGAACTGATCGCCCATCAACGTCTTCAACGAATGAAAACGTCGACAAAGTCAAGGAAATGGTGCTGGAAAACAATCATTTAAGTTTGAGGGAGGTAGCTTGTGACCTTAGCGTGTCTCACAAATCAATTCGCAACATTTTACACCATCAATTGGACATGAGACGCGTGGTTCCTCGACTCGTTCCAAGAGAGTTGAATTTCTTTCAAAAAATTCTTTGGAAGAAGGTGACTGAAGACATGCTTAAGCAAGTGAATTCGGACCCAACGATTATCCAGCGCATCAGCGCATCATAACAGGTGATGAGACGTGGGTACATGAGATTGATATGCAAACTAGTCAACAGGCGGCTGAATGGAGCTGGTGTTGTGCACTCGGAATTCATTCCAAATGGTTCTACGGTAAATAAAGAATATTATTTGGAAGTTATGCGTCATTTGAGAGAAAATGTGCGTAGGAAATGGCCCAATTTGTAGAAAGAAAGCTCATGGATATTGCAGAAAGAAAGCTCATTCATAACGCACCGTCTCACAAGATTCATATTGTGAACACATTTTTTACTAAAAACTCGACAAATATCATCTAACAACCACCGTATTCACCGGATTTAGCGCCCTGTGATTTTTCCTTTTCCTAAAACTTAAATTGCCAATCCAAAATTGCCAAACGCGTTTAAAAGGTGCTTTGGCATATGTGTATTGCTTCGAATGAAATCTATTTTGAAGGCGACAAAACACATTTTGATGATTAAATAATTATTTTGCGTTGTATTGAATAATTCCCGGTACTTTTTTGACAGAATGTATTTGCCTCTTTGCTTTTTATGATCATTTCGGTAGTGACACCTTTCATTTATGAACTGGACTCATTTTCAGAGCGTGATGTGCAGCTGGTTCCAAAAATAGGTGTAAAGTGTCAGAAAGCCAATATGTATCATTTTTATGATTTTTATTTTTCTAGACAAAACCAACATTAACATTTAATATTACTGCCCAATAGAGCAGTAGGCGTGGCACCACGTCAATTTTTAGCGCATTTCATATTTCTTCTTTCTTAAGTGAAATTAAGCATGCAGTAAGTTTCAGTGAAATCGCAGCACGTTTGGCCTCATATTTGACCACAGCTTATAAGGCGACGTTACACTGTGCGGCGTTGCTAGCTTTAGAAGCCTTCCCGATCGCCTACAGAGTACAAGTGCCTAGAAGGACTTTGATGTCTCATATATCAATGTTCTGGCAAAACATTCATTGGGCTGATTCGAGACCCAATTTTCCAAGAGCAGACCCAGAACGCAGATAGCCAAGTGCACACCGATTCTTTGTTTTTTTTTTTTAATGGAGAAACTACACCAATGGCTCGCCGGTTTCGCTCTTCCTTGTAGCCTTGTATCCATTTAGGCTTGCTAATGAAGATTCCGGATGTATCGGCAACACCTACAAATGCAGATGCATTTTTACATACATCACATGAATATCGGGAATAGAAGTAGAAAATGCTAAGCACTCGCGGCTCTTTTCAAACTTATAACTCAAGTGAAGAGGACTGTGAGGCTCCGTGCCCATTTCGTGTAAATACATGCATACCATTTGTATATTTTTTAATTCTAATAACTAGTCGTGAAAAAAGGAGTAGATTCGTGGGCTCAAATAAATGACAGCAAGAAATTTACTCGAAGCCAAAAGACTATTTGTATGTGTATATGAATGTGCATGTATGTATGTATGTTTGTAGGCATACACTAATAATGATATATTTTTGTATGTTTTTCTTCCCCTATTTGTACACATATATATGTTTGTATATGCCCACAAGCATATTAGTTGAAAGAGGTTTATGGTGACTGAAAATGTCGTGATCGTGTCATAGATTTTTCGGCTTTTGCCAAAAGACCAAGATTACGAAAACAATTGCTGACTACTAAGATATTCTAGCGCTTCTATGAAATGACATGCACGGAAAAACTGCATGAAAAGGCATGTTCAGATTAATTGCTTTTTTTTCACGGTAATTTTAATAAATTTAGCGACATTTTCAGGCAGGTAATAATGACTTCATGCGTGCTAATGTGCATCCATACAAAGTGTGTATGTATGTATGTTTCTATATATGTATTTATGTAAGTAAAAGCATGCCAATATACTATCTACAAAGATTTTTCTAACAATGCGAATTATCAGTCACACAAATATAAAACATAAATATGCCCTTATTTGAACTCTCTAATATAAATGAAACCAAACGAAACAATTTTGACGCCCTCATTTGGAAATTTAGACAGGCATTGAAAAATTTGTGTACTTATACGAAATGAAATTTGAACAGTGCTTATAAGTGTTTAATAGCGCAGATCTTACACGAGTATAGTTACAATGTGGAACCGGGAGTTAACCTTCTTCGTCGAGGCGTCAAAGACGTTTCATAAGAAATTGTTCCAATCCTATGGAGCTGCCGACCGCAATGTAAGTACATATTTAGTGCAGATAATCGAATGAATATTTTAAGCAAATAATGTTTTTACATACATATGTACGCACATATTTGCATTTGTGGATTCATAGCGAACTTTCGACCAAGTAAGGATGCATTTATATTTTTGCTGGACAAAATTAAGGATAAATTTCATTGCCGCCAGTCATCATCTAAAACACCAATGCTAAAACTTTGTTGTATGCTAAGATTATTTGCTCAGTATTACCAACAAATTGTGGGGAATGAATTTCAATTCACAATTTGACTTATTTCAAAGGAGATACTACCTATTTAGGAAAAAGAAATAACGGAACAAGAAAAGCAACAAGCAAGGAACAAATATTTCTCTAGATCAGGAATACCAAATGTGATTGGCTGCGTTGATGGAAAGCATACCTATAACGATTTCAGCTCATACTGCCCCTAGAAGACAAGCAGGTTATGCTTTATTGTATGATGAATTTTTGAATAAATTTAAAATCATTTACCTCATTTCTTTATTTTTGTTTATTTAATTTAAAACTTTTGAGTTCTACATTAAACATAGGTAAAATCAAAAATTATTCTAGGCTCATAAAAAATAAATAAAAATCACAAATTAAATTCACTAATTTCATAAAGTACTAACCTTAAAATTATTTTACTCATCTAGCTACTTCTGAGTTCATTTTCATTGTCTGTGGTTCTTAATTCTAAACCTATGTTTTGTGTTTGAGGTGCAGCTTCTTTTGTTTCATTTCCATCTTTTCTTTGTGTCATCTTTTTTTTTCCAAATTTTCTTCCTTGCTTCTTTTATTTCCAATAAGTTTATATCCTGCTTTTTAGCTCGTACATTTTTCTAGTATATCTAGCCATTTTTGCAATTTCTTTTTCTATATATAGTATATAGTATTTATAATTGGCGCATACACCCTTTTTGGGTGTTTGGCCGAGCTCCTACTCTTATTTGTGGTGTGCGCCTTGATATTTTACCACAAATGGAGGGATCTACAGTTTCAAGCCGACTCCGAACGGAAAATATTTTTTATGAGGAGCTTTTTCATGGCAGAACTACACTCGGAGGTTTGCCATTGCCTGCCGAAAATTCGATACTTAGTTCAGAATTGCAATACTGTAAAATACATAAGAATAACGTTTAGATGTACACTGCATCAAAAAATTATAAATACAATAGGAAAGAAATCATGTCTACTCCTAATTAAAAAGTTGTTAATTGGATGTGTGGAATCCTTTTGCATAAATCATACTTTTAAGTCCACTATTCATAGAAAACACCAACCATTCCTCTTCAATAGCCTCCAGTTATTGCACAATTTTTCTTGGTATGTTTTGTGGTGCGGTCAGAAAAGTAGCTTGAATCAAAGAGACTGCGATAGATTAAATTTGTAAACTTTTGGGCAATGAAAAAATGCGAGATTTCATTAAAATTATTGATAGATCGGTTTCGAAAATGATTGACAGGGAATTGAGGATATGAAGCTTATATGAAAAACTCACGTTGAGCTGAAGGTTGATTGAGCGCTGAAAGGGCAGCATTGGGGAACCTTTAGTAAGACATAGGGCTTGAGTCCAGCTATGTTATTTTGGATACACATAGCTTTAGTCAGACCAATTTGTGTCACGTACTATATTGTAGTGTGCTCGTGCTGAACCCAGGTCAAAACCATTAAATGGGCTTCAAAGAAATATGTTCTTAGGCATTATGTGCGCTATGAGTATAATGACAGTATAGGCGCTTACAAGACAAGACTCTTAATGACAAGAGGAGGCAATGAACACGTTATGTTGACTGCATTCTTATGGATTGTGGTATAAAAATTAGAGTTACGGACACGGGGAGTCGTTTAATCACAAGCTGATACCTAGAATCCTACCTTTTGGAAGAAAGTAGTTCGTGAGCTTATATACAATATAGCATTGGAGAGATCCAGACACTCTCTTGGGAAGCTCGGTAAGAACTTTCTACAACGACGCTGGGTACTGGAGCGTGATGGCATTTGTACCGTAATTACAGATGTTTACCCGCTTTAGATATGATGCCAACGGTCTTTCAATCGGAAGTTATTTTATACTTAAATTATCAGACTGGATAATTGACAAAAGGAGGTGAATACTTAAAATCAACGTCTACAGTGACAGCCAAGCTGGGCTAAAGGTTTCAGAAATCGCTCGTACGCGTCAGAAATAGTCCAGGAATGTACGAAGAGGCTAAACTGTGATGAAAGCAGAAAAGAGCTTGAACTTACATACCTATGTGGGTGCTGGGTTAGTATAGTGTTCAAGGCAACAAACTGGCTGATGAGTTGGCGTACTGTGATTCTTTGCAAGCATAGCGCGAACAGTGGGGTACCTCAAGGCTTTCATTCATAAAGCTCGTGTTAATCGTTTGTGCAGTACTGACACCTGAAAAACAAGCAAGTGTTGCCTGAAAAAACCTGACTTGGTGGTAGCAAAACTCTTTCTCAGACAGAAGACAAGTGAGCTACGAGCCTTGGTAGAACGAAGTATACAACAAAATCCATGGCGACGATATGTGATAATCATCGATGTTCTATTGTGCATATATTGTTCGAGGGATGAAGATAACTCGGAGTATTTTCTCTGCCTCTGTGCGGCTTTCGCCAGTCTTAGATGACACGTTTTTGCGTCGGCTGTACTGAGAATGTTTCTCTTCGTAGATAAACTGTTAAGTTTCTTAAAAAAATCACGGAAGTTTGCCGAGAAGTAATGAGTTCCTATTCCACCTGAATTTTTCTATCCTTTAAATTCTCTATCTTGGCCTTGTCGTTGAGTCCTTTTTGTTTTCTTTTTTGAAATCCTCTCAGTTTATGGATATTAAGAAACCTGGAATACTTGATTACATTCGAACCATTCAGGTACGCAAGTAATTACATATTTATCACATTTGTACAACTGCTTTTGCCTGTGAGAGTGTGTATTGTGTAAATTTATGATTTACTCGGCATTCTTTTGCTACCAAAATATCATTTAACCTTGGCGCAATCGCATTCACACGAAATATGATAGGCTGATAGCCAAATATTTTATTTTTATTTTTTAAAGGTCGATGATCGAGTTTGTTCTTGTGATTTCATACTCCTACCGTCTTCTCCCAATAAAAACTCCCAGAGAACGGTAATATGGGTAAAAAAATCTCACACATTCCATGGAAACTTGACAGCGTGCCTGCTGATATAGTTTTTTTTAATCGAAAATTTTATTGCTAAAAGTATACATATGTGTATGTGCATATATTCGTGCATATATGTATATTGACATGTAAATAGATATGCCTCTAACATGTTTACCTACACCTACACAAACTTTGCAATGTGATTTCCTCACCAAAATTCACCGGTATTTTTGAATGAACAGTGGCGGCCATAAAAGTGTATGCTCTATATAAGCTTAAATGTAGTGGGTGCAGTGTCCAAAACTCATCAATTCATCATAAACGGGCAGCTTTACAGCTCGGCGTGCGCTTCAGCTTCGTTCACGATTTGTTTACATGCATTTCTATCCTCGGTAACTTTATCTCCAATTTCTGACACCAGTGTTCTCAGGTCCACTAGAACTTGTTTAAAACATGTTAGTCTCGACCGTCTTCGCTTAGGCTTAGCCGCTACGGAGTAGTATGACACAATTGATTTTTGAACTGGATGATGAAATTCCAGAGCATATTATCTGCGAATGTGCAGCTCTTGCAAGTCAAAGACTTCTACACGGTGACTCTAATCCGAGCAATCTAAGCAGTTCAATGTAGCCCTATAATATTCTGCCTATAAAAGAAAAATATTTAGTAAATTTACAAATGGACCGGAGAATCAGTTGTGCTTGAAATACTGGAATAACTCTGTGAAACATAGCTTTATAGATCGCATGAGCGCACAAATGGCTGCCTCGATGCTCTTCTCTGAAGATCTATATACTATTTACATTTGTAAAGGAGGCTTAGCCGAATGCTATTGTGCTCGGCAAACCAGCACAAATTCTTCTAATATCTGTTGCCCTTCCATGTTTAGCAGTGGCAATCTTGCAAGCCTATTTTGCCATGAGACGACCTTTGCCATTTGGAATCACTGTTTTTCCTCCATTTGTATTAAATAATATAATGGGCTATGTAAGTCAAAAAAGTGTTAGTTCGCTGAACCAACGTCGCTTGGCTGGACAAAAACTGAGTCATATCGATACGTAAAAATCGGCTGCCGTGGAGATTTTAGAGTTTGAGACAAAGTTAATGAAATGTTGTTGGTAACATACGGACGATTTTGGAAACAACTACTGAATGTCTGCTGCCACTCGATCCTAAACAATGAGGCTCATGTGCTCCCAGACAAGGCTATAAAGTAATACTTTGTGAGAAGTTTCTGCTTAGATAGGTAGGTAGGTGAAATGGTTGAAGTGCCGGCCTGGCACTCCTCAAGTAGCACTAAAGCGCCGTTTTGACAGAGCTGTTGATATAATGAAGGAGATTGATGAGATTTACATAGGTTGGCGCACTGCCCCAGGTTGTAGAAGAAAGGAGCGCCCATTGACCTTAGTTGTCTAGCAGCCAAGCCCGGACATTTACAGATAAAATGCTCTACAGTCTCTTTCTCTCCCACAACTTCTGCAATGGAGGTTAAATTGTAACCCTAGCTTTTCCGCCTGTGTGCCGATGGTCCAGTGATCGGTAAACACAGCTACGAGTTTGGAAATTGAATGGTGAGGAGTTCAAAGGACTTTCTGAGTTCTTCATATATCGTATTGGGGTCAAAGGGTTTTCGAAACAGCACATGAAGAAATGGAGGTCCATATTTTCTGCGCTTTCCTGAGAAATAATTCGAGCAGTTATCCTTTAACAGCTGTCAGGGGGATGCAGATGACCGGGTAGGAGGTCTCTGAGGCCAATTCAGTCCCCTTCCTGGCAAGCTCATTAGCAAGTTCATTTCCCTCTATGCTTTATATGTCCTGGAACCCAGATCAGAGAAATGTTATCTGCACACCCAAGAGATTTGATTTCCTCCTTACAGGACTTTACTAATTTCGTTCTGCACCATGGCGTCGTCAGAGCCTTAAACGCGGCTTGACTATCGGAGAAAATGTTAATATCTCCCTTGCTCCTGCGTTCCCTAAGCGTTTTGCATGCCTGCAGGATCGCAAAGACTTCTGTTTGAAAAACACTAGCAGTGTTAGGGAGTTTAAAGGCGATAGATAAATTGGCTGATTTAGAGAAAACTCCTGCCTCCAGAGGCCAATCTCCTTGATTGCACTTTGAGTTGCGATGGAAATGACGGAAAAGTCGTTGGGAGGTAAGTGCAAAAGGACATTCAGGGCTGCACTGGGGCAAGTTTGACGTGCTCCCGTGATGCTAATGCATGCAGTCCTTTGCACCCTCCCCAGTTTAGTGTTATTATAGCCCTTCCGAAGAGCTTCCCACCCAACGAGGCATACATACGTTAAAATTGGCAAAACCACTGCATTGTACATCCACAGCACGACCTGTGGCTTGAGTCCCCATTTTTATCGAACACAGATTTGCAGGAGTAGAAGGCTATACTGGCCTTCTTTACCCGATTTTCAATGTGTAGCTTCCAATGGAGCTTGGATACAAGTATTACTCCAAGATATCTAACTTCCGATGAGAGCGGGAGGACGTGGTTGTTTTACTTAGGAAGTCGAAAGGGTGAGGGTTATATTTTCTGGTAAATAGCACCAGCTCCGTTTTGCCAGAGTTGACTCGGAGACCGCAAGTGGCAGCCCAGCGACCTTTCCAAAATCTCAGCCATGACTGAGGGAAATGATCCCGATACAATCAGGACCAAGTCATCGGCATATGCTACTACCTTAACACCACCCTTATTTAGCATTAACAGAACTTCGTCAATAGCAACTAGCCAAAGTAGGGGCGAAAGGAAAGACTCTGCGGCGTCCCCCTGTGAACAAATCTACTGACTTTAGGCCCTCTTGCGACCGCATTAGCTTCCCTGCAGCCAAGCAGGGACGAGATCCAGAGACAGATAGGTCTTTCCACCTCTAGTCTATCAAACGCAGTGATAATTGACTCCGCCCTGATGTTATTAAAAGTACCTTCTATATCTATAAAGGCCGCCAAAGTGAATATTTTGCCTTCCAGAGATTTTTCCACAGTCTCTACGATCTCGTGTAAGGCTGATTCCATGGATTTCTCTTTCAGGTAAGCGTGTTGCACTGGAGATAATTTGGATTCGATGTGCTCTCGGATTCAAACACTTTTAGGATAAATGAGGTTAGACTTATAGGCCTAAAGTTCTTGGCCGAGTCGTGACCCCTCCTCCCTGTCTTTGGTATGAAAACAAGATGCTTAGATGCTGCTACAGAATTTTCTCCAGCTGTTGTAAACACATTGGATGCCAACTATTTGAGTTTACTGGGGGTTTGGTATGGGAGTTCGGAAATGCGTGCGCCGTCAGCGGAGATCAGTCCGATGGACATTGATGATCAACCGGCAGGTTTTTAATTACAGTTAACGAGTATTAATTACCACCGTCGAGAGCTCTCAATGGCAAATACATTTTCGAGCATTTGTCACCGTCAACAATAAAAAAAATAGAATAGAATAAATCAACGCGAGTTTGAGCTATTTCAAACTGGCACTATATTATACCTGCAAAACTGCATACCCAGAATTTTTCTAGAAATTTTGATTACAAAGTTACAAATTTCAGTTTCGAAATTTTGAGTTACATAGTTTTTTTTTAGTGTGAGGTCTATTTTTATAAAAAAAGATAATAAATAATAAATATTTAAACTTTGAAGCATGTCGCGCTGCTATTACTATGAACACAGGAGTATAGTAGTAGTAATTTATTTATTTATAAATATTTCATCTTACATTACAATAATTTTTACAATCATTCGTTTAAATATATAAATACATAAAGAAAGAAATAATAAATTTGTGGCAATAACAGTGTTGTCTGTCACAACTCAAAAATTAATCAAAAATTGAACTCTGCAATAAGAAAATTTCTATAGCGTAAGGCTGAATATATAAAACAAGTTAGTCTTTTCCAATTGTGGCCATTAAGTATATCTATTACTTCTGCTTCTTTTAGCTTCGCTGCGTTTAGGTATTTTATTCTGATCTCCTTCAGTACCGGACATCTTCCTAAGAAGTGCTGCATATTTTCTTCCTCGTTTAAATTGCAGAGGGTGCATATTTTCTGAGAATTTCCATACGTAGTTGCATTTAGCTTCAGTAAACCACATCTTGCTTTGAAAATTGTCGTAATATCAGCTAGCCGCATATCTTCTTTAATATATGATTCCCCTTTTGAGTAGTCTAAATGTTTATAAATTCGCTTCGCGCTTGACTGTGCTTTTTGCCTTGCCATGTTGATATCTTTTACTTTCATTTTGGTAAGAAGTTGCACACAGCGATCTTGCCAGTCTATAGAGGTGATGTTTTCTTCAAACTTCAGACCGAACTCCATTCCCATGTCGTTCAAATGCTTAAGCCAAAACACATTTTTATTTAAGATGCCTTGTGTTATTTTGTGTGGGAGTCTGTTGCAATTATATTTAAAAATAGTTTTCCAGATATACTTCATGTGTAACTCTAAAGAATACATGTGGCTATTTTCTATATTAGTTTCTAATGTTATTGCATAATTTGGAGTGAACTCGGGTAGTTTGAGGATTCTTTTAATAAAGTAACGCTGAAGTTTATTTACCTCATCGAATAAGGTATATCCCCAAACTTGCGCTGCGTAGGTTTGGATCGCTCTGCATACCGCTTGGAACAGCTTCCATTTTGATTTTAATGAGATGAATGGCTTCGCTAAAAAATCGTTCCATGTACAATTAATACTAGCTTTTGCTGAAGTATTTCTGGCTTCTAAGTGCTTGCCGAACACAGGAGTTTACGTACGGGTTTATATTATAAAGACACACATTTTTGTAAATGCTAAACATTTTCTATTGAAACCTGAAAGTATACGATTTATATACAAAGTATACATACGAACGTATATTCTGAAATCATAATTTTTTAGCTGGTCTAACTTTTATGGCCGTCACTGTAGCCCTATGCATACAAATGTATGTATGTGAATTACATGTAAATGCAAGATATTTTCGTACTTGCGCGTTTTTTTGCTGTAATTAAATCGCAGTACATCAAAAATTGGGGCTTTTTAGGAATTTCACAACATGAGACAATTGAAATTTGAATATTTATTGCGCGGTGCGCTTTAGATGTACACTATACATACATATGTACATATGTACGCACGTGGGTAAACATGTCTGTGTGTATGTTTGCATATGAGTAATGATGGTTTTGAAAATTTTCCGTCCCATCACTTAAATCTGATTACAAACTAACATAAGAAAATTTGAAAGTAATAAAATAGTCTGAATAAAAATTTATAAAACAAACAATTTTTATAAAATAATTTGAGACAACTAATAAACCGAGATATTAGTTGCGTTCAATAACTCAAAAAATTGTAAAAGTTTTTCAGAATTTTCGCAAGTACGAGTTCGATAAAGCCAAAAAATGATCCACCACATAAAATTGAGAGAGCAAAGTGATAGTCTGATGTACGAACGACGTTCATTTTGGGTAGGAGAAATACCAAAAATTGATGTAATTCACAAGCAGCATAAAGCGGCTAACATAACCGCAAATTAGTCACCGTTCGTAATCCATAATTACTCAACCTCTTTTCCCTTCCCCTCCACGCTCTCCTCTCACTCCTTTCATCCTGTCGGTTTCATCTTCACTTCTTCATTATTCATTCTTCATCCCTTTTCCTTTCTTTCTTTCACACTTTTTTCGCCCAAGTGGGCCCACTTTCTGGGCAGCCATTCTAACCTAACCAGGCTGGAGAAATTTTAGCTAGCAAAAAAAGCATATGACTGAACTTTTTGTAACTAAACAATTTTTTTTAATGTGGAATCTGGTCTTTGGTGCACTTCTGTTCTTGCGCCGGTTTGAATTTTGCGCTTTATGGTCAGAAAATTGGAAAATTTGTCAACAAAAAATGAGAATTTAAAAAGTATTTTTATGGGATTTTTTTGGACAACACAAACATTTTGAAACAAACTCAGCTGATATCTCTTCTTCTACCGGGTTTTCTGAGTGATTGCAAATTTTGCGTTCTAAAATTTTTTTTTTTGCTCTTTTTGCTCTGGGAACTTTTGCCTACGCTCTTGATTTCGATTGATGGCTGGTGACGGCTTATTTTGTTATCGAACACAAGTATTTTGATTACCCTCTTAAATTTTTCTCCAATAGCCATCGGAGTGAGTATATGTATGCATATGTATGTATGTATGTATGTATATACATATTTATATAACCCCACTGTGATTGATAATGTAAATATTAGCGATTTGAATCATCATCAATGCTCACGTTAACTATGTATGTGTGTGTGTGAGTACAACTTCATTACCGAAACAACTGTCTACTGGCATAAGCGCGCTTGGTGCAAATAGCAAGATAGACAGATACTTTTCTATACATACATACATATGTACATGTGCACATAGATAGGTACCGGCAATTTGGCTTGGAATGACTTGAGTCAATTGAAGTGTGGTAATTGCAAATAATAATAAAAAATGCAAATTAAAAATATTTAAATTTTTCCAAAGAATCGGTAGTATTACTCATGAGTCGATGGAATAAAATGACGCCGACAGTCAATGTTTGCAGCGGCAGTGTGGTGACACCCGCAACAGCGACGCTGGCGGCATAGCAGCCACAAGCTCGCATAGTGGGCCTTATTAAAAGTTGTGGAATTAAAAATAAATTAATAAATAATTGGCGCGCGCACTTCTGTTAGGTGTTTGGCCGAGCTTCTATTTGTGGCCTGCGTTTTGAATTACTACGAATGGCAGATATTTTTTCTGAGGAGTTTTTTCATGGAAATATGCAGGAATACACTCGGAGGTTTGCTAGTGCCTGTCGAGGGGCGACCGCTACTATGTAGAAACAACTTTTTCTTCATATTGGTGTTTCATGCACGAAAGTTGTGGAATTAAAAATATTAAAAGTCAGATAACGTATCTGAATCTGTTAGTTATAAAAATTGCAAACAAATCACTGGGCCTTCGGTTACTTCAAAATTCAAGGACTGGCTTTAGACAAAGCATCGCCGCAACATGTTGACCAGTTTTGCGTATTTTCCTTCTATTCTTTTGAATGTTTACTATTTTTAATAAAAGTGTAGCTCATTGTCCAACAAACACCATGTACATCCAAGTTTGAAACTTTATGTAAAAATTAGAACAATTCCATAAACTTCTCATCACAATTCCATCAAAAGACTGTAAATTCTTTGATCGATACGTTACGAAATATCGATCACTACAACTATCGGCAAAATAATGGATTTATTTTTCTCCAAACAAATAATTAGAGGCCACTATGTAGCAAACACTGAAATAAACTAACTGTACTCGTAATCAGTTCACTCTATACAATTTTATTTTGGTTTATATGTTGAATATATTTTTAAATTGGCGGAAAAGAAAATTTTTTGATTAATAGGAATATTCTCTTAACAAGATTTTTGACAAATCTTTAACGCTCTTTAGCCTAAAAATAAATAAAAAAAATTGTCACAGAATTCACATCAACTAATCCTGACATTTTCAGTACTTAATAAGCCGGCATTTTGGAATTATGGGATTAGAGACAAATCTTTGAATCATAGATAGGAGATCATAGGAGAATCCGCGCCTCCTTGAATCTTTCACTTGACGTCTCCACGATAACCGGTTCTGCGCTACCGAAACAACCAGGATTTACATACAAACTTCAAAATATTATGGGGGGCACTTCATGCTGTAACTCCATACACTGCTGCTTTGAAATGGTACAAGTCAATTTAGCTGATCTGTAACATCTTCATAGTCAGTCAAGTATTGATGCTTGGTGCGATTGGTGCTGGTCACTCACTCTTGACCACGCTTGCATCTGCTTGCTCAGGTTCAGATACCTTTAGAGCTAATCTGCTACTTGAGCGGTTTAGAGTTCGCCGAGAAATCGGATTCGTCCAATAGGTTAGAATACGTAGGTTTGCTCGCATGATTTTTAACTTTTTGGCGAATCACAAAGTTCATTCGAGGCGTTGCCTAGTTAATTTTTTAGGCTTAGGTTTCTTTATAGTCCGCCATTGTTTCTTCTTGTTCTCGCTAGCTCGGGGTATAGCCCAAAAACTCGTAGAAAGGTCATCCTTTCGAAGTTGTATGAGCTCTATGATATTTTCTGGTTTGGATGATTTCGCTACCCGATAGGTACGTCAACCCTGTACACAACTACTAAGCCGTTGTTAGGCTGTAGCTTTCCCACCGCTTCTTTGTCGAGCTTGATTGATTGTTCATCTCAACTTTATTCATCTTTGATGACTTTCACCATCGTTAACCACTGATGGACGGCGGAAACCCATTAGAACCGAACTCCAGTCGTCCGAGAAGCTATTCCTGTCGGGCTTAATGAGTTGTGCACTTTGGACTGCTTTGTTGATATGAATGACGTGTTAAACTTTATTACCCGCGTGTTATCGCTTAACACCTAGCTACTGTACATAATTTACCCAAATTTGGTAAAAGGTATGATTTTAGAGAAAGATGATTTTAGATAAGATTAAAAACATTGTAAAACAGACATGACACCGCCCACTCTTAAGCAAATATGTGCAACTTTCTTCAGTAAGACCAAACTTTGTACACACATAAGTAGGCATGATTATTAAAATTCTTATCCAAACCAGTCTCACTTCCCATATGACAATAATTTTGGCCTACAACCGCCCTTGTCTTGGATTCTTGTATTAACACTTTTTTGAAAAAAAAGAAGAAAAAAAAACACTATCAGCGCAGCCGCCGGATCTGCTAGCAGAGAGCAATTAGCAATAGCATAACATTGCAGCACAAAAAATTGCTCGCACAAACAGCAACACTCTCGCCCTAAGACACTTCACATGTAATGCTCTCATCAGCAAACTCTGTTAATTGGCATTTTCTGCGCTCTGTTTTGATAATGCCGGCAGGGCGCTCTTGCTTGGTAACAATCTGTTAGCGCGCTCTATTACTTTACTACACGAAATCTCAAAAAACTGCACTAGGAGCCACGGCTCATGGTAATACTGGTAATATATGAACGCATCTCTTTGCAAAGCGATGCTGACCGATAGAAGCAGCAGCATCAATGTGTGAACGCTTCGCAGCCGCTAGTAGTAAACGATGAAAGAAAGTCAAAACTATTGGCTCTCGTTAATACTCTCGATGTTTTATTTAGTGTACCTTCAACTATAACATTAAGTGGTAATAAGCAACAGCATTTAATAGCAACATGAGCAGAGCGCGTAAAATTAGTAAACGTACGGGAGAGTACACGACGATTGGCTCACTCTCTTCGTGTGTTATCACATGTAAAGTGTTGTAGCAGCAGCACCACCAATCGTCAATGTTGTTAGCGTATTAGTGTTGTAGAAATGAGCAACGGAGCACAAGTAAAACGGCCAACAGCAGTCAAGCAAACGAACTAAATGACAGTCAACAAGCTGGCTAACCAAGTGTTTGGTCACAGTCGCTTATTTAGAACATAACAGTTTACCGGTGGCGGCGGACAGTAAATATACGTGCGCGCATTTCGTATTTTTCCTTGCTAACCAACTTTCAAACGCGACTGTTTTAACAACAACGAATACGACCGACGTACGGTAAAAAAATAGCAAAATTCAACAAAAAAAGCAAACGCGCGTTGCTTCACAATTCGAGTTCTGAGCGCGGCGACTAATAAAAACGAGTTATGAACATTTCCTTTGCCTATAGAAGCCTATTTGTTATTGTGATACAATTTGTTGTGTGAAAATATGAGCAAAAATATAAGTTAAGTGGCGCGGCATAAAGGTTAAATCTAATAGCGGAAAATTCTTGTGACGTTGGACATATTTTCCAAGCCCCTTTGTATTGGCAGCGAAGAAAAGATTACTAAATTAAATAATACATGGCAATTTTCTAAAATGATTAGCGCGCAAGCAAGAGAAAAAAGAAAAATAATAATAATAAATCAAACTAACAGAAGCAATTAAGTACCTTTAACAAGCAGCACTGCAATTAAACTCGTGTGAACTCGGCGGCGCTCCGCTTCAGCAGCACCACAACGACGGTGCTTTTGGTCACTAACTTTACGTGAGAGTTGACGCGCGGCACGACGGTGGCTTATTAGAGACCACGAATTGAGTGGCGCCATACCATAATAATTATAATTATTTACAATTACAAGAACTGTAGCTGTGTAACTGTAAAATAAACGAACGCGTTTAAGCTCAAAAGCTATTGAAGCTTGCCGCGCTACCAAATAAATTGCCATACCACGACGGCATTTACATATGGGCATAGTTCCGTTCAATTTATGGCGAGTGCGTGTGCGTCTTTAATACAACACATCAGTAGCGCGCGCATGTAATTAACACTTTGGCTATAGATTTAGCACGCAAGCCGTTTAGCCGATAAATATTTTTGGCAGTAATATCAATTGTGAATTTAAAAGAGTGAAAATCCTATAAGGCGCTCAGAAAAGGTGGCGCGAAAGGAGTTGATAATTGGAAAGGAAATTTAGTATTATAATCAATCTACATACATACATACATGCAATGATAACAAAAATACTATACGCGAAATTTTCTTTCCATCATTCATTACGTCCATCACATCCAAGCAACCTCTATGCGCTTTAGCTTCCCTAATATTTTCTGTTATCGTTGTCTGCTGCCGAGTGCAGCAGTCCTGTGCCCAACAGTCATTTAAGACGATTCCGCACGAGTTTTCTATTCATTCACAAATCAACTCTCGTGCGCTATTGTTGTCTCGGCTGCCGCTTGCATGTGAAATTCAATTTTTAAAGTCACAACTCATTCATGAAGCGCGCAGCGCAGCCCGTCGTTACTCCAAGTGAATGCTGATTGCTACAAGTGATTGTGTGAAAAAATTGTAATAACATGAAATATGAAAACTAATACTTAAACAAAAACAACATGTTGCAAAATAATAAATGAAATTATAAAGACGATTAATAAAACGCAAAAATTTAATAATATACGAATAATAAAAAAAGCCAGTCGCAATTTTTCCTCGTCTATGTTCACCGCGCGCTGTAATTAACGGTTGTAAAATTGATGAAATGTGCATGAGAGAGTAATAATAATGGCATTACAATCGGATTCAAAAGTTACAAATGTACGAATACACGGCGACAAAAAGGTTTAGAAATGTAAGTTCAGTATTTATTAGTGATAAAAATGGAAAATTAATGACACGATTTATGATTATTGTGATTATTGAAACAAGATTACATAAACCAAAATGAAAATAAGCTAGAAGCTTAAGGCATCCCTTTAAGATGTTAATTATTAAACAAAATTACAAAACAAATAATAAATAAAATTAAAATAAATAAAACGAAATGAAAATTATAATTAAATTGAATAAAATAAAAATAAGATAATATAAAATAAATGAATAAAAATAACGTAAAGTGGAATAAAATAATGTAAGATGTAAATAATGTAAAATTAATTTGAATAAAAGAAAAAATTATAAAAGAAGTAAAATATTATAAAAGTAATAATAGAAAGTAAAATAAAATGAAACCAAATGAAATAAAAACAATTGGAATAAAAAAATAAAATAAAATAAAATAAATAAAAATAATGTAAAGTAAAAAAGGTAATTTGAAATAAACCAAAATAAATTAATTTAAATAAAAAAATATAAAATAATTTGTGGTGTGCGTCTTGATGTTGTGGAGGGACCTACAGTTTCAAGCCGACTCCGAACGGCAGATATTTTTATGAGGAGCTTTTTCATGGCAGAAATACACTCGGAGGTGTGCCATTGCCTGCCGAGGGGTGACCGCTATTAGAAAAATGTTTTTATTAATTTTGCTTTCACCGAGATTCGAACCAACGACCTCTCTGTGAATTCCGAATGGTAATCACGCACCAACCCATTCGGCTACGGCGGCCGGCGAATTATTATATTAATATAATTTTAACACTAGATTTACCAGACCAGTCATTGTGACTGGTTTGGCAATTTGAATTTAAAACCCCTACTGCATGTAATATTTTCTTTCTGTAATGATATCATGACTGTTGCAGCTATAGCTAAAGAATCATTTCTAGGAACTTAATATTATTTTATATTTGTACATATATTCGTAACAAATTAATATATTTTCTGTTATTGACACTTATACCCAGTACCAGTCAAAATGACTGATGCAAGTTTCTATGTGATGAAATGGTATTGTCGTAACTACAACAACTGGTAAGTATTGCAATCTATTTTCGCGACAAAATATCTGATTCCGGCAGTGAGTACGAAAACATTCCAAATAAACAGAGACAAAGATGTATACAATTGCCTTCCAGTTCTGAAGACGAAGCTGAACAAGAAATACAAGATCAGCAAACTGAAATTGGTTCAGATGGAAATATTTGGCAAAAAATTGGAGAAGGGGTGTTGCTGGAAGATTGCCAGTTCAGAGTACTTTCAAGGATGAACCCGGGCCTACAGCATATGCAAAAAGAAATATTATGAAGGGGGAGCTAAGTAGCGTATTTTTATTACTAATTGACCATCACATCTTAGAACATCTAAGAACTTGTACAGAATTAGAAGCCTCTCGCGTTTTGGGGGAAAAATGGATACTAACGCAAGCAAAATTGAAGGCATTTATCGCCATATTGTATGCACGTGGGGCGTTCGAAGGAAAAACTTTGAGACTTGAATACTTATGGAATAACAAGTGGGGGCAAACTTTTTTTTCTTCAACTATGAGTAGGCGTGATTTCACCGAGATTCTACGTTTCATTCGCTTCGACAAAAAAATGAGAGGAGCCAACGTTTGCAAAGGGCCAAATTCGCTTTAGTTTCAACTGTTTGGGATAAATTTATAGAAAATAGCCGAAATTGCTTCAAACCAGGAGCTTATATTACGGTGGATGAGCAGCTCTTTCCAACAAAGGCCAGATGCAGGTTCAGTCAAGAATTTGGCAATTTTGGCTGGCCTCTGATGATGAAACCAAATATGTGGTAAGTGGCTTTCCGTATTTAGGAAAGATGAGGCTCGATATTCATAAACCCCGCTAAGTGAATTTGTTGTAATGAAACTTGTTTTGCCGTATACTATGAAAGGTAGGACCATAACAAGAGATAACTTCTTTACTAGTGTTCCTCTGGCGCTAAAATAGATGTCCAAAAACACTTCTTTAGTTGGCACAATACGTGCAAACAAGAGCGAGTTGCCGAAAAATTGCAAACAGAAGAAAGATGACATGGCTCGTTTCTGAACGTTGCTGTACGAATCAAAAGGATGTCCACTTACAGTTTACAAGAGTAAACCAAATAAGAAAATACTTGTACTAAGTACAAAACACAAACACGTAAAAAAAGATAAAACTAACAAGATACTACCCGAAAGTGTATCCTTTTATAACAAAACTAAATTTGGAGCCGACTTCACTGATCAAATGGCCCGGAAGTATAGTGTCAAGTCAGTCCAGAAGGTGGCCACTTCAAGTTGTTTTTAATATCTTGGATTTAGCTGGGATAAATTCCTGGATATTGTATAAAAACATGACGGGTGAAACTATATCAAGGAAAGACTTTTTGTTTCGTTTAGCTGAAGAACTTGCTTCTGAATATTTGACTTCAGGGAAAAACCACAAGGACCTAATATCCCAAGTTTAATTAATAAGACCACAACTATTTGCAATATATGCAAAAAAAATGTATGCGGAAAGTGTACACAGAGAAAAATCTATGTGTGTAAAAATTGTGACTGATGTACAAAAAATAACAAAAAATTTGATTAATTTATAATGTCCTAATTATGTATTACAATGAATATTATTAAACTTACTTTGTTATTTTTTAAAAGTAAATAAGGACTGAAAACCTCATTAAGTACTTTTCTTTAAGACCAGTCATTTTGACTGGTTTTGGTATTTAGGTATATTTAATTAGCTGGCAAATCTAGTGTTAATAAAATCAATAAAAATTAAATAACGTAAAATAAAATGAATAAAAAATGAAATAAAATACAAAAGATAATATAAAACAAATTAGGTAAAAATAATGTTAAGTGAAATAACGAAAAAAAAATTGAATTGAGAAAAATGAAATAAGATAATAAAAATTAAAAAAAAAGTTAACTTAAATAAATAAAAGTAATGCCAAGTAAAAAAGGTGAAAAAATTAATGAAAATTATATTAGAAAGTGAATGAAAATTATATTAAGTGAAATTAAAAAAAAATAAAGCAAAATACATTATAATTAGATATCATAAATACAATAATTTAAATAAAATCAATAAAAATAAAACAAAGTAAAAAAAGTAAATATTTCAGAAAAGAAAATTAAATAAAATAGAAAAAAATTAAAAAATAAAAGTTAAAAAAATAAATTAGGTAAAAATAATGTTAAGTGAAATAGATAAACAAGTGAAGAAGATAAAATTAAACAAAACAATATTATTTATATATATGTGTATATGTATGTATATAATTGGCGCGTACACCCTTTTTTGGGTGTTTGGCCGAGCTTCTCCTCCTATTTGTGGCGTGCATCTTGATGTTGTTCCACAAAATGGAGCGACCTACAATTTCAAGCCGACTCCGAGCGACAGATATTGTTTATGAGGAGCTTTTTCATGGCAGAAATACACTCGGAGGTTTGCCATTGCCTGCCGAGGGGCGACCGCTATTAGAAAAAGCTTTTTCTTAATTTTGGAGTTTCACGCAGACTCGAAGCTACGTTCTCTCTGAATTCCGAGTGGTAGTCACGCACCAACTCTTTCGGCTACGGCGGCCGAAATACTTTATAATATAAAATATGAAAATTAGGTGAGAAATATTGTTAAGTGAAATAAAATAAAATGAAACGAAAAAAATGAATTGAAATAGAAAAATTAAATAAAATTAATTTGAAAAATAAAGCAAAGTGTAATGAAATAAAATGTACACAAAATAAATAAAATTAGTGATTAAGTAAAAAAACATCTAAAAAAAAAAATTAGTAGCAATAAATACAAAATAAAATACATACTATAAAATAAAAACAAAATAAATTAAAAAAAAAAAATCAAATTAAAATTTACTACAATAAAAATAATATTTAACTTAAGAAAATAGTTCGATAAAAAATACGAGAATTCAAAATAAATAAGAGAATAAATAAAAAAAAAACAATAAAATTGAATTAATTAAAGAAAAATAATATAAAATAAAATATATATTAGGAAATAAAAACAGATAATAATATAATACTTATAAAATAAAAATCAAATAAATATAAAATAAATCAAATATCATAAAAATTAAATATTTAACCTAAGGGAATAATTAGATAAAACAAAAATTAGTTGAATTAAAAAAATGAATTTAACTTCAAAAAAAAACTGAAATCTAAATAAATAACATATAAAGCAAATTAAATTAATTTAAGAAAAAAAATATAGATAAAAATAATACAAAATATATATTATAAAATAAAAATTAAAAAAATATATATTATAAAATAAAAATACAATAAATATAAAAAAAATATCAAGTAAAAAGTTAAAATAATAAAAAAGAGTTAGATAAAATAAAAATTAGTTGAACTAAAAAAATTGTAAAAGTCGGGAAATCAAAATAAATAACATATAAAGTAAAGAACAAAATAAAATAAAAAATGCAATCCATTTAAAAAATAAAAATAAAAACAGTAAATATAGCATTATTAGTAAAATAATAAATAATACAGTTGAAATACCAAGTAAGTAAAAAAAAGTAAAATAATAAAAAATAAATATTAAAAAAAAAGAAATTAAATAAAATGAAATTTAGCTAAATTTAATATTAAAACAAAATTTAAAAAAATTATAGGTATTTCTCTGAAATATTCAATAAACTATGTAGCATTGCCTTTTTCGCTAAGAACAATTTGTTTACGATAGATTTTGATATGCCGTATTCGAATCTCACCTCTGATATTTAGAGACTTTTATGAAAAAATGCAATGTCCCCATTCTTTGCACCTGATAGAATAACATGCCGCTGAAATTAGATAATTATTGAAAATTGAAGTTAATTTACTTTACTCAATCACTTTCATTTTGTTAAAATTTGTTCGCAAGTGACTTTAAAGTAGCATACACAAGTTTCAAAATCAAGCTGTTAACTAACAATCGAGCGGAATGAGCCAGCCATGGTGACTAAAACTTCACAATCCTAATACAGATTCTTCATCTGAAAAAATGGCAATCGCTACGATTTGTATGTAATTATTATTTTTTGTTCACCTGTATATGGTACTCTGAATTTCGGCTTAAAAGCAAATTTTTTCGAAACTTTGACGTGATTGGACGTTTTGTGATAGGTTGAATTCGGACTTAGTGCACCGCAAGTTAAAAAATGCTGCCAATTAGTTCCTAGTTAGTGTTATTTGATGCAATTTTCTCGACGACAGGTAGTTCAATTTATCGAGGGAAAAATATACATTTAAAATATAGAGCTCAGGTCCAAGAGTTGATTGGTTGAAGAAGGAAAAAGGGCCGGTTGCAAGCGCCTGTGATTAACATCGTAATACCACAACTCAAGCGTCCCTACAACCAGAAGTGTTTAACTCTATATTCTTCTCCAATAACATTGCTCCATAAATATAGAGTTTAACCGCCTCCGGATGTCAGACGGTTTTATGAGAAAATTTTCAACGCAAAAATACAATTGTAGGCTACTGACTGCCGTAGGTAACCGCTGCTTGGGAAAACTCTTTACGCACATAATGGGATTCAAAATCAATCCATGTTTTCTCTATAAATGTATTACCCACAAATACACTGCAGATTATTAATTATGTCATTTCTGACTAATCGAATTATATGCCATGATGTCCGAAACTTAACCGATATTTGATTTTATTTAAATTTCGATTATTTAAAAGTATATTTTGTTGCTTGTACGCCTGCTTTCTTAAAGATCATTTAAAATTTCGGAGTTTTTTTTCTGTTTTTAGTTAAAGGTTATGTAATTAATAAAAAATCAGTAATAAAATGTGAACCAACCTCTGACAGTTAAAAACTGCTACTTGATAAAGTATGGGATTTATGGTTTATCAAACAAAATTTGTACAGAAACTATTCTGCAAATTATTAGTAAAATTACTAATATGTCTTTGTAGTTTACCTTAGCTGTCGTTTCGGGAACATTTTCTGTTTCATGCCCACAACGGGCTTCGAACCTCTATCCACCAATTACACATACAAACCACTCGGCCACGGCGGCCTCCAGCTTCTCCATTTGTTGGAAAATATAATATTAATTGCACCTCTTTGTATAAAACTAACCAAAATGCATATTGTTGATAAAACGTTCAAGAAGAAATGATGCACACACTAAGTTTGGTGGCAGTATGGACGGAATCGCCACTCAACGCGAAAGCTAATGCGTTGATAGGCATACGATTTAAATCTTTCTTAGCTTAGGATAGTAGATTACTTTACTAATAATTCGGAAAAAATTAAATGTGAGATATATAACGAAAGGGAATGAAATAAAATAAAATTCAATCAAATAAAACCAAAAAGAAATGAAGCATAGGAAATACAAAAAGAAAACCCAACAATTATTTATTTGAACGAAATAATTTCGTTCCAGATATGTACGTACTTAGTCGGTCAACACGGTGTGCGCCCGCGCGCTTAGGCGTATCTATGTCTGTACATCCGATAGCCATCTACACATTCGCGCCACGAAATTACGTATAAACAAACGCGTATGCGCCCGCAAAATAGTTGCGTTTAATAGTGATTTGCAAACCAGCGAGCAGCGACCAACAACGCATCGCAAAGTCAGGCACTCAATCAGCTAGAACGAGCCAACCACCAACCATCCAGCCAAGCTGGGCGAAACGCGCTGTCGAACGGCGGCGTATACAGCTTGGGATTGCCCGCGTGTCTGCGAGTGCGACGAAGGCGATTACAAACGATTCAAATTTGAGCAGATATCAATCCACATGCTGAGCATAATTAATTTGCCGTATGCCATTTGTGCCGGGCAGTGAGTACTAGTGTGCCATAATCGTAGAACCTCGCCAGATACCTTGCACAAGCAAGCATACATACGAAAGTCGGGTATACGAAAGTCGATCGCTGATCGTGGCTGTTCCTACTGGTAGCGTCTGCTACTGTGCTGCTACATACATATGTACATAGCCACATAAGTACTTTTTATATTTATTGTGCATGCATTTAGCCGTACATACATATGTATGTGTGTATGATTTCCATAGGATTGTAGATATGCTCACGCGCTTGCTCTGAATAATGCCAATACATATACATATGTACATATGTACGTGCGTAGCGATCGATGTTGTACAGCAAAATTCTACAAATAAGTATTATAAGCGACAAAAGGCATAAAATTAACAAGAACAACAACCATCAGCACCAAAAGTAAGCTGCTCCACCTCGCAATGCTATCGAGAATATTCGCAACAACTGGGAAATACTATACGATTATGTTGGTATGTATTTATGTATGCACGGATATGTGACTTTTCTATGTAATTATCATTTAATATTTGCTTTGAGTTTTTTTATTTTTATTATTTTGTTTAGCAAAGTAGACGTAATTGTGTATTTACATTCCTGCAATCATTTATATCTACCTACATATGTATAAATGCACGTATGCACACACATACACACATACATATGTTCAGAAAAGCGATTCTACTTTGAAACAGGTACGCAGCGCTTACCTCCTACATTCCACCTCACGGCGCTCATGGGGAATACTCCACGTAATATTTATTCAGTAACCATACAATGTTGCTGATTTGCTGTTATTGCAATTGTTGTAGTAGTAGTCGTTTTGCTGCTACCGTTCCACTATAATTTTGTTGTTGATATGTTATGATCGTTTGTGGTGTAGCCACTACCATAATTTTTGTTGTTGTTAGTATTGTTGTCGCTATACCGATTCCTATTCCTATTCCAATTCCATTTCATTGTTTTTGTTTTTGTCCTATTCATCTATTAGCTATTGGTCTCTCAGTCTATTGGTATTTCTGTTGGTTGTTTATAGTCCATAAAATAGTGAAATATTTTAATTGCCTCTCCATGTTTAGTATCCATCCAAACATATGTACAATATACGTATGTATGTACAGTCAATGTCAAAAGAAAGTGTACAAACGTGAAATGTAATAATAAGGGCTTTCTTTATACGTTTGCTGGGTAATTTTAAAAAACATTTTATATTTTTTTTAAATGATATTTCATACCATAAGAATTTATGGAAAAACAAAAACAAAATTCTTACAACAAAAAAAGTTGTGAACTAAAAATCGAAAATACTTCACATATTAGGTGTCAAAAGAAAGTGTACAAATCATCGACCACGTGTTTGCCAGATAACGGACTTGGAAAAGGACCGTTACATAGTTGCGTCTATTGTGAGAGTCATCGTATACGATTCATTTAAAGTCTTTGCTTAGTCGCAATCGGTAGTTGCTTTGAAAGAAAAAAAAAACCGCAGTGAAAAAACAAACGTCTTTGGATATTCGGGAACTTGTTATAAAATATCACAAGGAAGGCAAAACCTTGCGCGAAATCGGTGGTATTATTAACAGAAGCCATAATATTATAAAAAAAATTATTGACAAGAAACAAAAGTATGGCAAGCTGGAAAATCGTCCAAAATCCGGCAGACCAAGGCGACTAAATGTTGCTGAAATAAGGTCGGTTGTGAGAAGTGTGAAAATAAATCCGTCAGAAAGTGCTATAAAATTGTCCAAAAATATTTCGCAAACGTCTGGAAAGCCGGTTAGTGCTAGCACAATTCGTCGAGCATTGTATGCGAACGGTCTCTATGGGCGAGTTCCGCGGAAAAAACCTCTTATCTCGAAAACCAATCAAATAAAGCGATTAAACTTTGCTAAAAAGTACCAGTATAACGGCGTTTCATTTTCGAATAACGTACTATTTAGCGACGAAAGCAAATTTGAGGTGTTCGGCAAGAAAAAAGCAACAAAAATTTGGCGAACCAGAAATACGGCACTTGCAGAAGGTAATGTAGTATCTACTGTGAAGCATGGGGGTGGCTCGGTGATGGTGTGGGGGTGTATGGCCGCTGGCGGGGTAGGTAATTTGACATTCATAGAAAGCACTATGAATAAAATAGACTATCTCAACATATTGAAGAATAACCTGCGCCCTAGTGTCGAAAAATTGAGCTTGGATCGGTCTTGGGTATTTCAACAAGACAACGACCCTAAGCATACTGCGAAAGTTGTCAAAGAATGGATGCTATATCACGTACCCAAGCAATTAGATCACCCTCCCCAGTCACCGGACCTCAACCCCATTGAGCATCTGTGGGAGCACCTAGACAGACAAATCCGAAAAAAAACCATTACTAGTAAGGATATGCTCAAAGCCGCGATTTCTGAAGAATGGCAGAAAATTGCACCAGAAGTGACTGCAAACCTTGTTAATTCTATGCCACGACGTTTGCAAGCAGTGATAAAGGCAAATGGAAAGCATACAAAATACTGAATATGCATCCTGCTCTTCTGTACACTTTCATTTGACGCCTAAACTATGAAGTATATACGATTTTTCGTTCATAACTTTTTTCGTTGTAATAATTTTGTTTATGTTTTTGTATAAACTCGAATAGTATTAAATATGAATTAAAAAAATATAATATGTTTCTTTGTATCACCCATCAAAGTATTGAATAAAGCTAATATTAATACATTCCAAGTTTGTACACTTTCTTTTGACATTGACTGTATGTAGAAACCCATACGCAAACGCACATTTGCACACAAATTGCATGCCCATACAAAAGGCGTTCGTGTTCAATTGTTAGTATCACTTTGTCTCGCGCTTGGTTCGCCTTTCAAGGCATGTCTACAAGTGCCTGCTTGGGTGTATTCTAGTGTGTGTGTGTTCGTCGGAGCCTGCGTTTTATTTTGTGATAAATTGAAGTGAGAATTTTATAACGCCAAAATCCACAATGGAATTAACAGCTCTACAAATTGCCAATGCCACTTATTAGCTTTGTTGTAGTGCTTTTGTGTTTTTTTTCTGTGTATTGTAGCAAATATGTATGTTTAGTATTTTATGAATTGCTATCAATAATGCGTACATACATACATAAATACATATATAATTCATGGCACACCAAATGGCTTAAAGATTTACTTAAATAAATACATACATATGTAATTATGTACGCATATATGTAAATGCATGCATGCAATATGACACCTCTTGCCACAGCATGTCAAGAATATCGAAATTTTAACGCCACCGAAATCTGAGCCTTACTTTCAATTCTAGTTTACAGAATCATTTCTATGATTAAAGAGCACTCAAGTGAGCGAGCTTTTCCGATTTACCTAAATGCGACTCTGCGAATTTTCTCCATGCATTATCCGATAGGAATTCAACAGAACTTGAGTTCTCTCTTTCGTTCACCGTTAGGTAGTGAATCTTCTTTGCAACTTATACCCATCTGCCCTGTTTTCACATGGATAGAATATATTGTTTGAATTTATTCCCTTTTATCAATGCTCACGGGAATTTATCAGTGGTGGATATTTGCTAAGGTGAATCTGTTCAAGGTGGTAGCATTCGGGCAACAACACCAACGCTTTTAAAATCAGAACTGTCAAGAGAAAAAGAATGAATGACAAATAGATAAGTTAGTTTGTCGCACATTCACAACACAACAACAAGTTCCGCCATTCCGTTTTACTGACATTTCCAAATTAAAGGCGAATGGAACAAGAGGAAATCAACTACTCTAATCACACCACCTTCTATAGTGCGTCTTGGATATTTGCCACCTTTGAAATATTTGGTCCATCATGCAGTGATTCTCAAACTAATATGTTTTTAAATATGCCCAATTCCAACTCTCTCCTTATTTAGTCTTTCCTTAACGCACCTTCTATTCACTCTATTCCCGAATCTGCTCAAATATATTAACTGTCTTCGATACACCATACGTTAGCGTTGGCTCATAGATGAAGCAATTGACATAATTAAAAATTCTTTGGTAGCACTGCGAAAAATGGCTTTTTTTTAGAAGCACTTAATGATTATTAGGCCCAGAACAGAATCGCAGCGGGACAGCAAATAAAGGGTTGACAGGCCGGTTTTCAGCTGACATTTTGTAATTACAATAAAATTAATTTTGTAGTGAAATCTTTTCGTTTGCTATATTTGTGAAACAACTCGTGCCAATTACGTTCAATTTTGGTTTCGTCGGTTCCGTTTAGCCATTTTTGATGTTAACGAAAATGTCGATAATGTTGATAAAATCACAGAAATAATCGAAGTTGACCGGCATGGAATCATGTAAAAAATGTGTGCAAATTTGTTTTTACCAATTATGGAAATATTGGTGAAAATTATCTTTATATGGTAGAAGCCAGAAGAGATTAGTGCTCGAGTTTGTTCATTTCCAGCTTCATTACCAACTTATACTGCGCCTAAGGCAAAATTCTACATTGAAACTATGCCACGAGCTGTGCAGATTGAAAGCTAAAGATTGTGTCTTTATGTAAAAGACGATTCACCAAAAAATGTATAAAAATGTATGTATATATGTAGGCAAGAGTATATTTCGGCGGGTTTCCCCACACTTTCGAAGCACAAACTTTTTGTAAATATGAAAGCGTTTGAGCGAAGTAGCGTTGACAATATGCTTTTAAGCCTGTAATTTATTGTTGCCGAAGATTGCGAGAAGAAAGGCTAGTAATGCCCAAAAACCCAAAAAGTTTATCATACTACAAAAAAAAAAAAATAAGAAAAATATATAAATAAATAAACAATAATAATAAAAGAATAGAAAACTTTAAGAAAAGCTACTGCCCAAGACGTATACGAGTATGTGATGAGGACACAAATGCTTGGGGATTTAATGAACCGCAAGAGATTGTAAATATTTATGTTGTTGGGAAAAGTGTTGGAAAAAGTATTTTCTTTTTGTTTGTTGTAAAATCAACTATTGAATGCTGCGTTATGATTTTTTTTTCGATGATCCCGCAACATTTTCATGTTTGGAATTTTTTAGATATCACAGACGGTATGCCCCTTTATCTTGCCTATGCAAAAGATGACCTAGCAATTTTCGTATTTATTTCGCAGTAAAGACTTTTAATTCTTTTACTTTATTTAAACATATGTACATGTATGTATATGTGTGTGTGGCTGTGCTCCATATGTATGTTGGTTTGTGCACACCCACAAATTTCTGATTTAATTTATTTTTTCCTTGGTAAAACACCCGAAAGCATTCTCTGTGTATGTGTGTGTGTGTATATTTACTTAACGCAGATAATGGATTCTTAAATTCATTATTCCTAAGTATATATGTAGTATATATATAGTATGCGCTATGTAGTAGCTGAAGGAACTTTCCATAGATGTGTATCATCCGCGCAAATAATCATCTACATAAAACTCAGTTAATGTTGCTAGTTGTGCTCTTGTTTACTTAAAAAAGTAATTTCGGCAAGTTTATGCGAATACTTATGCACTCATGCTGGGATGCGTGCAAACAGACATATTCAGATACAGTTCCTGGTCAGTGAATTATGAACGAATGGCTAAACACTGGGAAACGTGCGTGTTGAAAGATTTTTTTTTAATTTAAATTTTAATGTTTTTTTCATTATTTTTTTCTTTATTAATTAATTGTGTAAAAATATAAACAATTTTTAGTATACCTTGCTTTAAAGATAAGTTTTGCAATTTGTACATGCTTAAAATATGGAAAATTACCGGTTTAAAATATATCGCCATTTCGATGAATTTTTGCCATCGTTTTGCTGTTAAATCTCTTTAAGTGGACTGAACAGTAACGAACCAATTGGATTTTCAAATTGATATCTATTTTCTGCACTTTTCTACTATAAAAAAAATTTAAGAATTATTGGCATAAGGAATGGAATTTGAATTCAGTAGTCAAAAAAACAAATACAACTGCACTTTACACTGACGAATCAAAGATAGATTGCGGCGTCGGCGCCGACGTATATTTGAAAGACCAAGAAACTTCCAAACCAGTCACCTAAGCTTTAAAGCCTTCTTTTTCATTGGCGGTTATAGATTTCGGCCGAGTTTAACAAAGCGCGCAAGTTGTTTCTTTCTCATGCTAACTGACGCCAGTTAGACACACCAAGTGAAACCAAGTCCTCCTCCTCATCCTCCTTTAAAGTCAGATAATGCAAAGAAGAACTTAAGGCTTTAGCGCGCACGCCAGACATCACTCTCCTCTGGGTACCTGGTCATGGGTTCATAGAGGGAAATGAGAAAGCTGATGAACTGGCAATACAGGGGGCGGTAGAAATAGGCTATCCCCAAGGCGTGCGAAAAAGGGAGATCATTTCGCTATTCCAAAAGGAGGCCGTTGACACATGGACTAACACGGATGACTGCAAAATAACTAAACAAACGTGGCCCGATTTCAACAAATCTCGAACTGACGAGTTGTTAAGAAAGCCACGAGCAGACATATTCAGAATTACATGAATAATAACCGGCCACTGGCCTTTGGGTGACCTTGTAACGTCTTTCGCTATATGTGTGAGTGCCCAACCCAAGGACATAGAATGATGGGGGAATTCTTGATGGTTAACATGCAGAAAAGAAAATAAATGACATAGGCAGATTCATAGTCAAATCAAGATGGTTCAACTCATGAAAAGCAGTGGTTCCACAAGTAGTGTATAAAAATGGCATCGTTTGTGCTAATTGGGTCTTGCTGTGTTCCTCAGACAACACCTCCACCACCGCCATCGTCATTGGGGCGTCAATTTATGAAGAAAGTTGAGCTGAGACAAATACTCTGAATGCATGAAGGTGCACAATAGATATTTCATGGTTCCCCTCATGGCAATAATAATAACATTAGTCCTAAAAGTGCCACGCTGATTTCTAGCAAGTTTTGCGATTAAAAAAAAAAAGTGACTGAACGAATGTGGTACACAAAGTGATATTCCTCCATATCGACAATCAAATTATCGTTTTTTTCAACTTTTGACCACACTGAATTTTTCTATGGCGCATAATCATAGTCAAAAATAAGCCAGTTCTATATATCTTAAACAGAGGTTTAAGAAAAACCATAGATTTTTTCGATCACAGTCGAATTAGTAGTTGGTTTTTAGCTTAGAACAGGGTTTAACTCTTTATCGCGTATGCAGTGGTAGTGCAGTTTTGATTCAATTTTATTTCCAAAGTGTAGGTATTATAAAATTCAATTATTCAAACAGTTTTAATCCATCAAATATATATTTAGAAATAAAAGAACGCAGGGTCTATGATTTTATGACATTTCGAAATAATCTGACTTCTGGGCAAGTGGCTGAAAAAGCAGAGTTGCAGTGCGAGTGACTTATTTTCACAAAACCAATAACGGTGTAAAACGCAAGTACTTTTTGTACGTTTGTGCACGTAATAATAAAGCTTTGTTAGGGATTTTTATATAATAAGCGAGGAAAGATTATTGAGAGTAAGATGAAATTTGCTTTTATCAAAAAAAAAAAATTATCAAATATCCAGACGAATTTTGAGACATTTTTAATTGACACTTTATTATACCAAAACTCAATGGGCTATAAAACTGCATACTTGAAATTTTTCCGGACATTGTGTTTAAAAATTTGATTTTTTTTTTGATTTTTTTTTTAATTCCTTAAATTATAATGCACACTGTGAACCATTGTGTTTTATGGTTTTTGTTGCAGTATGAACTATATTTTTACAAAAAAAATAAAAAGTCGAAACTGTGCTGCTATTTTTATGCACGCAGGTGTATGTCAAATCTATTATTAAATACATGAGTTTATTCGAAACTTACTTACTTTTTGCGCTTTATCCGTTTTAAATTTTCAAAGTTAACAGGTGAAAAAAAAATATTTGAATGTAAATTTAAAAGCATACTTTTATAAGGCAACATTAGAATATAATAGATTTGTGGCAAAGCTGCTTCTTACTAAAACATAGTACTATATTTACTATGGTTGTTAAGAAAAAAATTCTTAATATTACATTAAATCCCAGTTTAACCAAACCTGGGTTTAAGGCATGACTATGCGTTTATGTGCTTGTCGTCTTAGCAAAAATTCTCGCGAACAAAAACTCGAATACGCAACACAATTTAAATTTTGAAGAAAAGCCTGACACTTTGTTAAATATAATATATTAACAAAAAAAAACCTAAAAGCCGCCAGCGTTCATAATTCAGTGGCCTCGACTGTATATAAGCACATGAATATAGTCTAATTGAATAGTTAACAAAATTGGCTGGCCAATATTTGCGTGGGAATATTATATAATAAAATATGGCATAATAAAAAATGTTGCAATGGATAAGATATAAATATTGAATAACGCATAGACTTGCAAAGAAAATTCAAATTTTATTTGAAGTTTATTTTAATTTAAGTTAATTAAAACTGAGACTTATTTAAATTTCATACACGAAGTTCTTATACGTTGGGAAATCCATATGCTACAACGCGTTTTATCTTCATCAAAATTCGTGAAATGTAGCATTACAAATACGACCCTTATTTGCTGATTTTTTACTGTAACCACGAGGCGCACACTCAATGTACTATCGCATTCTTGCACATGCATTAGTGAATGACTTTAACCTGTACAACCGCGCACAGGCACAAAGAACCGCCCTATTGAAGGCAATGCACTTAAAGTAATACCGTCAACTCAATTTTAATGCACATTACTGTATTTTTTTTGTATACTTTAATGCACTTCAATCTAACTACTTCGCAACTTGGATTATTTTAACATTTACTATATTTCATGAGGTCCAGAACTAAAATATGCAAGCTAATCTCTAACTAACTAAAATATACTGTTCAATAGTACAGAAAATTCTTTCTGAGAAAATGAGAAATCTACATGGTGAAGTCCAAAATAAACAAGACTGAGCTAAAATAGAAACGACAGGAGCTTTGTTCTGATAACTTCGAGTTTATTTATTCAAAATAGTCCCCTCTGGCCTCTATACACTATTTTGCGCGATGTAAAAGCTTTTCGAAAGAGTCTTTCAGATAATTGACCGGAATGACCTTCGGTACAAGCCTTTTGGATAGCCTCTATGGATGCAAAATGTTTTCCTTTCTTAGCCAAATGCAATTTTCCGAATAGGTAGAAGTCACAGGGAGCCATACAAGCTGAATACGGTGACTCATTGATGGTTAAAATGCGATTTATAGTCAAAAAATTAGTCGCAAGAGTGGATCGATGAGATGGTGCATTATCATGGAATAAGCGCCAGCTTCAGCTTTCGCGGTATACAGGGCGAATTTGACGAATGCGATGCAACAAACCCTTCAAAACGCCAAGATAGAAAATTGAATTGACGGTTTGGCTCGTTGGCACGAACTCCTTGTGGACAACTCCCTTGGGATCGTAAAAACAAATGAGCATCGACTTGATTTTTGACTTCTCCAAACACGATTTTTTGGGTGAAATTCGATTTGATGTGGTTGCCCCGACTGCCTTCGCAGTAGTACATCCTGTTAATCCAGTTTTCCAAAACCTGGCTCTATCTCACGAACAGCTTGCTCGATATTCACCTTGAGGGTCTGAATTGGCAATGGATATTATGGGCATAATCGGTCCTTCACGGCACCCCAAAATAAAAGCCTAACGACGTCAAATCGCAGCTCCGATGTGGCCATTGCCAACCCATGAGAAGGCTGTTAACGCAATTGCCGCAAAAAATCGACTGTGGCATGTGGTATGCCTGACCATCCGGCTGAAACCAAAGATCATCCAAGGCTATGGCTTTAATTTCTGGGCGCAAAATTAAGGTCGCAGCTACACATCCAAAGAGGAGCAAGTTACTGACCCTCAGGTTAAAGGTTAAAGCGATCTTTTCCCATTTAAATGATGCCCATGAAATTTTGAATTTTTCTCCAACTTGTCAGCGAAAGCTCTCTCATGCATTCTTTTGCATTTGCTTCGGCGGTCGGGAAAAAATTTTCTTTCGTGCACTGTGACAATATCGTTCAGGTTATCGAGTTTTGACTGCGCATTAAATTATTTATAGTAGATATGTATGTATGTGCATATGTATGTATTGCATGCACATGTAAGTTGTGTGCTTAAATTTGCTCGTTTGTTATTGTTATGGCCTACCTTATGCATCTTTATTTACCAATAAATCTGAACATATTTTACGAACACACGTTTACGTCATAAGATTATTAAAAATGAAATTTCGGAATTTTTTATTAAAATTAATTTGCAATTTGCACAATACTTAAATGCCAAACGGAATTAAACATCAGCAATTTTTTTTTTTTTTGCACATTTTCTGTGACTTTGTTTGATTGTGGGTTTGTGCGTCTGTTACTACTGAACAATTCGAAATATTTAATAACTGATTGTGGGTAAATAATAACGTGTATACACAAAAATGCAACCATACCAGTTTTTTGCGCCTGTCAGCGTCACCGTCACCATCAACATAACTAGCAGCAGCTCCACGGCTCGTATTAGCAGCAGGCAGCATCAGCTACACCGCTACGCCATCCGCCAGCATCACCAGCAAAGGCAGTAGCAACAGCGCCAGCAACAGCACTATCGTTTGTAGACGACCGTCAGCCTATTTGCCAGCACCGATACTTGTTTCATTTTTCATCGGCTTCTTCTTCTTCCTCTTACCAATCCATTTACTATTGCTGTCTACGTAGATTTCCCTTATTTCTTCTGATTTGTTGGCACTGTTTATTTCGATTACTATTAATTTTTTACAATTCATTTTTTTCCTCTCACTCTTTATTTTTATTTTGCTTGCTCATTTTTGTTTAGTTTAATTGTGTTCTTTTATTTTATTATAGTTGTTGTTATTTAATCATTTGTTATATGCCATAGCAGCAGCAGATCGCTGGCCGCATACCTTTAGTAGCTCGTATTAAGTTCGTACGCTTGGCTTGTTGACCGGCTGGTCGGTTGTTGATTGGCTGGTTGGCTGTCTGGTTGGCTGAGGCCGACTAGCTGCTCACCTGGCTAGCAGCTGGCCGTTGGAATTGATGGCTGGTTGGCTTTGACTTTATTTACACGCACGCACCTGTCGTACAAGCGAGGTCTGCGCTGCATCGAGCCTCGGCCGTTTTGCTATTTATTATTTTACAATGTTGATGTTATAGTCGGTTTTGCTTTTGCCATTATTGCTATTATGCGTACGTTCATATGTGTATGTATATGTTTTTGTTGTTATGTTTTTGGGGGTTGTCTGCCACCCAAACACCGCACCGACCAACCGACTGCTGTCTTTTATACTCGCATCGAAATCGATGAGTTTTATTCACTCTGCTGGTTCAGTCGCTTGGTCTGCCTCAACTATTCAACTGCCCGCCAGGATCACTGCACTGTATCTGCATAATCTTCGTACCAACGTATTTCAAGTAATTTCTGTTAAAAAGTTTCCGGACCAGGAATACCATGAGTTGGTAGCATTCAACACTATTTGAACGCCCAGCCTGAAAGTGGGGGTCAGTTCGTTCATTTGTGATTTAAAAATACGAAAATAAAACAGTGTGTAAAAAAGTTATTTAGAAATGAAATTGGATGATTAGTTTTGCGCCACCTTGTATATCTCAATGGTATAAGAAATGTGGCGCTTAAAGGTCAAAATAAAGATTTCTATCGCACAAAATAGTTTTGTTTCTAATTTATTGAGCAAAAAAGTTATTAAAAAATGGATGATTATTTTTGCGTCACCTTGTATAACTCTATAGTATTAGAAATGCGGCGCGTAAAGGTTAAAATAAAGACTTCCATCGCACAAAATAATTTTGTTTCTAATTTATTGAGTAAAAAAGTTATTAAAAAATGGATGATTAGTTTTGCGCCACCTTGTATAACTCTATAGTATTAGAAATGGGGCGTTTAAAGGTCAAAATAAAGATTTATATCGCACAAAATAATTTTGTTTCTAATTTATTGAGTAAAAAAGTTATTAAAAAATGGATGATTAATTTTGCGCCACCTTGTATAATTCAATGGTATAAGCAATGAGGCGTGTAAAGGTCATAATAAAGATTTCCATTGAACAAAATTATTTTGTTTCTAATTTATTTAGTAAAACAGTTACTCAGAAATAAAATTGGATGATTAATTTTGTGCCACTTTGCATAACTAAATGGTGGTAAATCTGTGTTTTTCGTTTTTCACCCCAAAATTGCAGTTAGGACCAGGCATTGAAAAATTTTCCTACTTCTATAAAACTATAATAGTGTCAAAGAAGTATTTAAAATAATTAAAAAATAAATTTTTTTCCTATAAAATGTGTTAACAATTTTTTAATGTTTTTTTTAGTAAATTTTAAAATGGCGTTTTGAGCTATAAACGCAAAATATATTATGATTAAGTTTCGTAAAAACATCGATTTCTTCATATGTAATTTGGGCTGGCGCTCAACTTTTGTCCGTTCCCGCACACTGTTTTCGTCTGAGAAGATGGCCTACAGAAATTTGCCGTGGCTAGTTTTGTGGAACATTTTAATCCATCGTCGACCCTTCATATCTTTCAGAGTTTTTAAAAATATGCGCCAATAAATTTTATAATAGACCTTGCAGTGTGCCATTATCTGCCGAGGAGCGGCTGCTTTAGAAAAAACTGTTTCTATTAATTGGGGTGTCGTGGGCGGGGTTCCGAGCTTACGCACTTCCGAATGGAGGGCGACACATTTTGGTATATACGGATCCGTATACAGTGAAATTGATATATATAGTATAACCATACGTTCCATGCTTGGGTGCCATATTGCCAGGATGGAGCGGCTCCAAAACGTATTCTTATGGCATGCACTCCATAACTTATGCTCATTCCCGTCTATGAATCCAAAATTAAAAGCCTTGCAAAGTAGGAAAACAAGCTTGTCCTTGTCCTTCGTTTCTGTGGAGCTGTGGAGTTTTTCTACGTTGGTTCTTTTTAAACTCGGAGTTGAACGAAATTTATAAATATGTTGTGTGACCTTTAGCGGCAAAACGGCACTTCCACTTTCATAATTACCATACCTCATTCTTGTCTTATTTTCGTCCCATTTTGTCGAACTGTTGGTATTTTTTATATTTTACTGCTTTCTCCTCAAAAGTCTCGTTACTTATTTAACAGCATGTAAATTGATCCTACCGTCTAGCAAATGATTCCGCCGACTTGTGATTGTCGCTGATTTTCTAAATTCATGGCATGCATTTGTCTGATGCGCTGATAGAGCAGCCGGTGGAAGTTTGGAATTATTGCTTGCTGTATTAGCTGGAGTAGCAGCAGACGACGTAAGCGGGGGCATAGCATGTTGGCCGATCGCATGCGGCATAGGCTTTACCAGATACAACTGCCGGCAATTGCAGGTGTAAAGCTTTGGTTTTTTTTTGCGATCGGCACACGTGTGTCTTGTGCCACAAAAATTAAAGAAACGAAATGCATTAAGCATAAGTAAGTAAAAAAAAAAATAATAAATGCATGATAAAAATAAATAAATACAAAAAAAAATGTGAGAATGAGAAAAATGTTTGTGTAAATAACATAAACAACAAACAAATTAAAGAGAATAACAACGAACGCTTAAATGTGCAAAATTGCTAACCAACAACATTGTCAACATTTGCAACATTTCGTAACTGTTAATCCAACACAACGCAATGGCCAGTATGACGATGGAATTATCAATTTAACTGCATCGATGAAACCGCAAATAATTCATTGATTAAATTGCGATCGTCTTAATGGCCAAACTTTACTCGCACTACGCATTCGATAAGCAACGGCTAAGTGAAAAGTGGACGCGCACTCCGCTGAATGTCCAGGCAATTGTAAAGCTCGTATAAACGGAAAAGTACGCGTACAATTGATTTATGGACTTTTCAACATATTGACTGGCGAGTATTTATTGCTCAGTGGTTGTCACAAGTGTGCGCACACACACGCGCACTTTTGTATGGAATAAAGCGAAAATCAAGCGTGAATTCCGGCGAGTATGTGGCAAAACTTTAGGCAGCGCAGCGTAATAAATAAAACACACACACACACACACACACACATACATACATACATACAAAAGAAGGAAGTAGTGACCTTACATCTATCAAAGGAATTAGTGTTTCGTCCACTTAGCCTTTTACTTTGACATTTCGTGCGGATGCGGTTATTTAGAGCACAACTCAGTTTAAGCAAAACAATTTAGCTAAAGTGAAAATGTGACAGCTGCACTCTAATCTCTTTTAGTTTTTCCTTTTCTCTTGGAAGTTTGACAACGTGCTGGACACGCAAAAGAAGCTGAGCCAAAACTTTATTCAGCCAACATGTGAAAATGGAAAGTAGAGATTTTTTTTTTTCATTTTTTATTTACGTGTGAGGGCGTGAGTTCACTCCTACTTTGGGCATGAAGCCACAGCAGAGTACTTTTAAATGTGGAACGATGCCTTAATAAGGTTAGGTTTACAAATAAATTTTACTGATCTAATTTGCTGGATGTGTTGTCAAAAAATTAAATTGGGGGAAAAAATCCCGTATTTTTGGGTAAAATTTGTACGCAAATGGTTTAAAACTATTCTATGGACGATCTTTTGCTCCTGGGCGATGTTACGACTACTAACATTCCGGTCAGGTTAGGTTAGGTTAGCCTGGTTGGCATTAAGCCACGCATAGACCTTTTGTTCGCTAGCGATACCGGGATGTCGGTCAACTTCGATTATTTTGTGATGTGATTTTACCGACATTTTCTTTATCCTCAAAAATACTTGAACGGAATTGACGAAGCCGAAATTGCAGTTAGAGTAGGTTAGGTTAGGTTAGGTTAAATGGCTGCCCTAGCTAAAGGGCTCACTTGGACAAATGTTAAGAAATTCGTCCGTTGTGGTGCCATACATGGGAGAGGAGAGAGGAGAGGGGAAGGAAGAAGGAGCCTTGGGATTTGATACGATGATGACCATACATTTTACGACGGCCCCGACGGGGGCTGATTTACGTTCGTAGTTAGCCGTATCAAGCTACTAGTGAACTTCACCAAATTTATGATACTTACGCCGGCTATATCCGCAGGCGTAGCGAAAAAGTGGGAGCCCAGATTTCTAAGTCTTTGCCAGACGAGAGCAGGACAGCTGAGAAGAAGGTGTTGAGATGATTCCACCTCGTCCTCCAGACAGTTTCTGTAGAATGGACTTGAGGTAATCCCAAGTCTTACAGCGTGAACACCTAACGGACAATGTCCGGTAAGGATGCCCACCAAATTTGAGAGCTGGGGCTTTGTAAGCCTTAGGAGTTCCCTTGAGCGTCCCCGATCAACCCGTGGCCAGAAGGATCTCGCGACCTTGCACGTTTGCGCACTAGCCCAGCGCTCGCTGAGTTGTCTCGAGGCCCATCTTTCCAGGAGCAGACCACAGGTTCTCAGGGGAACCCCAATTCTCTCATTACGCGACGAAACCGTCTCCAAAGTTCCCTGTCTAGCCAGCTCATCAGCCCAGCAGTTTCCCTCTATGCCGCTGTGACCGGGAACCCAAATGAGCCTGATGATGAAGTATTCGGATGCAGTAGAGAGAGAAGCCAGACATTCCCCGACTAATCTTGAACGCACAAACAGCGAGCCCAAGGCCCTAATTGCCGATTGGCTATCGGAGTAAATATTTACTTCCTTAACGGTAATTACCGAATTAAGCAACCAGTCCACCGCTTCCTTAATTGCAGATACCTCCGCTTGGAAAACACTACAGTGGTCCGGGAGCCTAAATTTAAGTTTGATGGGAGGCTCCTTACAGAATACTCCCCCACCAACCCTTCCGTCCAACTTCGAGCCATCCGTGAACATGCTTGCCATGCCTTGCCGCCGAATGTTGCACCCCGCCCACTCATCCCTTGAGGGAATGTGAGTAGAAAAAGGTCCGCTCGGACCTAGCGCGGGTGTACAGTTAGAGTAACGGCACCGTAAACACCATTTACAATTTTAGCGGCCTGGCTTGAATTTTTGCCTTGATAAAAGAAAAACTGTAAAGTGTACCGAATTTTCTCTTTATTGACTTCCATTATTAATACCCTGTAACTCATAAATGAATGGAAGAAACCAAAGACGGCAAAATATTTTTTTAGTGGAAATGTCGTCTTGACAACGAGCATAAATTTGAAGTTGTTTGATCGATGGTGTATCTCTGTGGCCTGGAACCCAACATAAGATGATACGATATTGTTTGGCCATCTCATTAAGAGATTGGCGACAACGTAAGATACTCCTTGATGTTATTTGGAATGCATCCAGCGCCCGTAGGGCAGCTTGGATGTCTGATAGAATGCAGATATCTGTTGATGATATTCTGTTTATCTCTAACCATTTTAAGGCTTCATGAAAAGCGTTTATTTCCGCTTGAAAAATACTACAGTGATCCTCTTTCCTATCTCTTTCAAAAATGTTCGACTTCCAAGTCAATTTCCTATCTATGTTTAGTCCCAAGTACTTGGTTTCTTCCGAAATCACAAGAGCTTCCCCCTTGAGCATAGTTGGACTTAGCTGAGGGATTCTGTGTTACTAATAGCAAATTCATAAAAATTAAATTTATAAATTAATTGAAAATGGACTGAGCCACTCCGAAATATTAAAATCGATGTTGTCACTGACAAAAATGTGATCTAGAATTCTAATGAGTTTGTTTTGAAAAAAATTTGCACTAAATTAAGGATTAAAATATTATCAGCGACATAAGAATCAATTTTTGAATTAGCTTTGATTGGCAAAAGATCAAGTTTAGTTCAAGAGACTCGTGAGCATCGCGGGGAACGAGACCTCTGACTCCTTAGCTAAGATGGGCTCTGGGGCCAACTTCTTTGGCCCGGAGCCCGTTTTGCCACTCTCCTCTGCGATCATCACAGCCACGGTTAGCAAATGGGTAACTACCACCCACAAGCGAGCTTGGCAGGCTGAGAGAGGCTGCAGATGAACTAAATGATGTTGCCTGTCATGTCCGATCGACTGTCGCAAACCCTTCAGTCATTAAGCAGAAGGGAGTGCGGACGGCTGGTTGGACTGATGGCGGGCCACTTTCTGTGGGCGAAGCACATGGAAAGGTTGGGCATCTCAGACAGTGTACTCTGCCCAGCTTGTGAAGAGGAGGATGAGACGGCGGACCACTTCCTGTGCATCTGCCCCGCCTTCGCTCGAATCAGGTTTGAGGTCTTTGGCACTGATGTGTTAAGAAGCGACCATCTGGGCTCCTTGGCACCACAAGATCTACTCAGACTTCTTCGGAGATCGGGTAGATTTAAAAAAATTAAAAGGGAATCCAAGTGTAGTACAATGGACTTAATTAATGTCTGAGTGCTGCACTTGCTAGTTGTTTATATAAGTTATTAGACCAGATAATATTTGGTAGATTAAAATTATCAAACCCACATAAGTGATTATTTGCTAACTGATTATAGACCAGTGATGAAATATTGTCCGCAGAGGGCTATAAATATCAAAACTACTCCCTGGTGGGATGTATTTGCTAATAAATATAAGGAACAATTACTTGTGTAACCCTTAATACATATACATATAAGTACATAACTGATCTAAATCTCATTCTCTTTTGCCCAGGAATAATTTCTGGTATATGTCAAGCATACACTTTCCCCTTACATTGAATCCGGAAACCAACTTAAAATTAGGCGCTGAAGTAAAACTCGGCTCCGTCCTTCTTTACTTCTAAAACTATACACATAAAAGTATAACATTTTTTTTATGATTTTGCATACAAATTTATTATTTTACATACATTTGTATGTATTTGCATAAGTAGCAGTTTATTGAAGCCATCAATCTTTGTGCAAAGCTAAAATCACAACTGGCTATAAATATAAATTTGTTTGGATAAGCTCATTTCCAAGTGACGAGAGTCAATGTCAAATAGCGTAGGTGTTTTTATCCTTTATTCGTGCAGTTATCTAAACAAATATATACATACACACATACAAGCACGACTGCCATTGACGTACACATCAGTTGCCGAGGCTCTCACATTCTGCTTGTTTGCCTTGTGTGTCATCATATTCTCGGTATTCTAAGCAGAAAGTACACATACCTATGCACGCATGCATATAAAAAATAACACTGATAAGCCCAAACGCGCAACAGAACTATGGACTCTGACGTAGAAATTTTGCAGTACAGCAAAGTTGATTTCGTTCCCGGTTTGGCTGCTACCGCCAACCACTAACCACCAACCAGCTGGTTCCATCATTAGCTTTGCGTCACAGACTCGGTATTTGTTTGATTGCCCGTTTGTTTGTATGTTTATGTTCCTATTTGCAGGCATTTTTAGTGCCATAAATTTTATACAAAATAAAGACGGAAAAGGTGAACTAAAGTCGCGTAAACACATTTCCTATATTTTGTTATCTATCGATGGCGAGCGCCACCAGCCCGGGCCTGGCGCTGGTCAGTCACATACATACATAAATACATCCATACATGAATGTAAACATATGTATATGTGTACATCTTGTCTTCTTATCTGACTATCTAAGTGTGAGTAGTTCGATTCTGACGTATGAAGGTGCCAATACACCTACGAAGGGGATGAATGTAGGGCAGAAGTGAGTGAGTGGGAGAATAAATTGGCACAAAAACATACAAATAAAATACGTCAAATAAATGAATCGATAGTAGTTATAATAAGGGTGGTCACAGGGGGCTGTTACACAGGCATGAGTAAATATATATAATTGTAGAGGGGTTTTCAAGAGAGTCGCTCGAGTTTTGTTAAGTTAGCGCGGTCATGTGGCTTAATGAATATCTGCAAAATTTGGAATGCCAGTTTTTCAGTGCTATGCTTTCCAGTTGAACTAAGTTCAAACATCAATTTCGCACGCTTAAACTATGTACATATGTTTAAAAAATTCATCTCACTTAAACTACACTGGCCCATGTTAAAAAGATTTCAACGGTTTCTTTACCAGACTCTCAGCGAATTTGTCAGAATCAGCTGATGAGCTGACGTCACTTGGGGTGTGTTTACAAAAAACTGAAATTGTGTTGGTGATATACGAAAAAAATCAACGAATAACAATTCGTTGCCGTATGAACAACGACTGATTGGACGAGTGTGAATACATGTAAAATGATCGTGCAGAAGTCGGCTGCCAAATTCCCAAGTGTCGTGGCAACCAAAGTTCTTTTTCACCATAATTAAAGAACAAACTGTAATTCTGTAAATCTGTCACCCTTGATAGAATAGTAGGTATAAAAAATCACAATGGAAGGCTAGGGCCTTGAATAATGCGTGTACAGCCCGCGAGGAAAATATAGCACCTCCACATTTTGACTAGTTTTGTCTACTTGTTTATTTATTGGTTTTTATATTTAAATTAATTGTGTATAAAAATATAGTTCATTCTTTAATAAATACCAAATTTCTAACTTTGTACACAATTTATAAAAAATCGACAAAATTTCATCAAAACTTCAAAATTTTAATCGGAACTAAAAAGAAAACGAAAATTGTGTGCGCAGGAAGGATGATAGATTACCAGGTTTGCATTTATCTATGGTGAAAAAGAAAATTTTGAGGGGAACTATGGCTGCCACGTCACTTCGGGATTCGGTAGCCAAATTCTGCCCAATCATTTTACATGTATTCACAATCGTTCAATCAATTGTTGTTCAGATAGCAACGAAGCAACTTGAGCGAACTGTGTGGTTTTGTTTTTTTGTATATCACTAACAAAATATTATCACCAGTCGAAATCTGCACAGTCACTTCACACATATTCACACGTTCGTCCAATCTGTCGTCGTCCAAGGTTAAATAGTTAAAACTGGTCAAAGTGTTGCCTGAAATAGTTTTTGTTTTTGTTTGATTAACAGTAATGATAGTGGCACTCATATATGTATTAGTTTGGGGAAAAAGAAACCCATTATTTTCTCAGTAGATGGCTGTAGTGATCGAAGGAGCATTTCACGAAGAGCGCTCTGCTTTAGCGAGAGCAGTGTAATCTCTTTAGAGTTATTCTAAATAGCAGATTTCTGAGAACAACAGCAAACATCAACATAACGAACGTTATTCAACTAATTTAGTAAAATTTATGCGAGAAAGTTGTGGAAAGTTTTAGTTTCCGTTTACAAATTACTTAGCAAAATTATGGCATTTTTTTATACTATGCACCACCATTCCGAGTGGACTTTGGTTACAGCGACAAAGCATTTTCGATTTTAGTTTTAAATATATACAGATTAGCATGTCTTATGAAGGATGTTTTTAAATAGAGCTGATTTGGAGATCACAGAGATACACAGTGAGCCCAGTTCTCCTCTTCTTTCCAGTTCGCTAATCTTCTAACAATCAGCGCTTCCAATGCGGCTGTACCTGTATTTTTCCAAGAGCGTGGAGTTCGCACAACAAGTGCTGAACAGGCCTCGTGCCCGGCTAATGCAGAAATCGGTATGCAGCTCGTTTCGCATTCTAAGCTTAAAAAGTTGCTACGCCACTAAATAGTGCCCCTTGAAATATGCAACATCAGTGGTGTGTTCACACTATAGGCAGCGTTACCAATTCGCATAGTTGCCAAGTTAGTGGTTTAGTCACTAGATGTAGTGCGCTTTGAAAAATAAAACGCCAGAAAAATATTTTTTATTTTTTTTGCTGAACTCAAATGTAAAAGTTGAGCGCGTTTTCAGCGCAATGATACTTTTAAAAGCAAAATCATTCCTTCTACAATGCTACACATAAAAAATTGCTGAAAGAGAGAAAATCGTTGTAAATAGTAACAATTATACGAGTAACATACCTTAGGATGTAAATTGTCACATCGATAGGAAACACATCAATCAAAATTCAAAATATGACTTGAGAGTAAATTTTATGGCCACAAGTTGAAAATGATGCGACTTTGAAACTAACTTGTGATATAACCTGTACATTTGAAATGTATAGGATACATTTTTTCTATAGAATCTTTACATATGAATGAACAAATTTTATGTTATTGAACAATACGATACGATATGTATACTTTTTACTTCTTCTAAATACAGACTCTTACGAAAAAAATCTTTAATTTAAAGAACAAAAAAGTGGTGCTCTTAGTGTGGTAAAGCGATTTTTTCTAAGTGCACTCCAAGGCACTTTTTCAAACACAAAAGTTGGCAACACCACCAATTCGCCAAATCATTGGCTGCAAGAAATGATAACCATATTCGCTAAAACTATTTGTTGGTAATATTGTAAAAAAACGTTAATAGATAATTCACACACAATTTGCGTTTTTTACATTTAATAATTGATATGTAGTTCTTATTTAAAAACCCTCTATGTACGAGTATTCACATATACATAGGACACATATAGCACTTGGCTTTGCATGCGTCATGGCATAAAAGTGTGAAGTGTTTCGTTTCCCCTATGATAAACAAAGTTCCTATTTCACCAGTCATCGTAATTTGAAAGAGTCTACGAAAGGTGCATGTGTTTGTGGATGTAGTACAAAGTTCAAAATGCGCGTGGCCATATGGGGAGTGCAAACGTGTCATTATTAGAATTTGTGGTTTGAATTTCGCCACGAGTTTGATGATAATGTGGAGCATTGACGAATACGTACCTATGGTGTGGACTTACGAGTAAATATATACTCGCACATGCATATATACACACACACACACACACACGTATTCGCATAGTACCACTATTTTTGAGTGCCAAGAAAATATTAATCAAGCAAGTTCTCTAGTTCACTTCCGCGTGAATTCGAATCGAGTTCATTGCGAATTCGATATTTGGTGTTCTACGTTTCACGTGCATTGCTTTTTTCCAAATGAATTGCCAGTGAATTTGAATGTAAATTTGAGATGCATACAAACTAAGAAAACGAAGTATAGATGTGAGTAAGTTTAATATTCTATATATGAGATTTATGAACCTGGTCGTTTAAGTGATGTAATTCTCTTCCGTGTGAATAGCAATAAAAGAGTAAGAAATTAACATTACCATGGCAACCGGTTTTACGTTTCGGAATTACTAGGATTTTTTCCCGACCAAAAGCTGCCGACCTCGTAAACTATCCCTGTCTTGTACGCTGAACCTCATCGCTCGCCTATCGCCACTGGAGCAGCTTTGTGCTGCAAGGTTACTCCCGATACTTTTGAGGCTGGCATTGAGCCTAATCTTGGACTCAAAGTCTATTTCTGTTGCGTTTGTCAATGACGGCACCACTCGAATTCAACTTCAGTTAGATGTAATCAGTCCAACGGGTGGTGCCATTTTAAAATCTGCTCAGATCTCAAGACTCACAGGGGTGGTCCGCGCAGTTTGTTGCCACATATTACTATTGCCATCAGTTGCACGTAGTTTCTACTTCACATAATGCGCTGGTGCTTCCAACAGGCACCATAAACGGCTTCTCGGAGCTCACTAGAGCTACGTCACTCCCTTCTGCTTTCTGCATACCAAACAAAAAAACGAGAAATAAAACTGCCCGGTAGTTCTTCGCTGATTACCAGTGAAGGCTACAACGGGCATCGTAGCATTTATAGTCCACAACACTGTGCAACATCGTCTTATCGATATAGGCATCGACTGAGGGGACAACATCTTAGAATAGCAAGGAATAGCTGTCGGTCGGCCGATAACAAGCTCTAAATATTCAACATTTATATACTGTCTGTCACCACCTGCTCGGTTAGATATCGCCCCGAGATTTGAGGCGCTTATCTGAGGTGAAAACTTTTTGGTAGATGACGACTTCAATGTGCTCCACGTTCATTGGCATTCTAATGTTCAACTTCTGCTTGCCAATGGATAACTTCTGGCAGAGCAGATAGAGACGATTCGACATTCGATATAGTTAACGACGACGCCTCCACCAGGATAATTGGTAACTACAGCTGATTTCTCCAAAGGTGAACTGCAGATAGCCATCAGGAAGCTAAAACTTATAGAATTATTTTCCTACATTCCCGACCTCCGAATGCCAATACAGGAGTCCAACCATCAAACATCGTAGACAAAGAGCTTCAGCTCTCTCATGAGATCCGCATTATCTGGGCACAACTATGTTCAGAACATTGTATTGGGTTAAACTGCTTTCTATCCAGAAACGACCCCGACATACCCCGCACAATACTAACTACCTATTCACATGGCCTTAAGGCCCTCTCATCTAACATACCTCTTCCTTTGGACTCAACCCGTCAAAAGACCATGTGTCCTGGGCCTACCTTTGGATGAGTTGTTGATTGTGTTGGCAGTGCTCGATGAACTGGTAAAACAAACACAACAAGCAAGATATTTAGCACATGCTCAATTTTTTTAAGGGAAAACATAGAAACTTGAATTTAATACTATAAAGATTTGTGTTCGTGGGTTCGTAAAGGATGATAACGCGAATGTGAAGGCTTTGTGGACGAAGCGTATGGTCGAACTAAAAAAGCATAGCTCTCCTCAGAAAAATGTGCCTGGCTGAAAAAACCTAGGAAGTTTTGAAGTAAAGTATATTTTGATCTCATTTCCCGTATTCCGTCATACTTAGCTTCATCCAACGGGCGCAAACTATTTTTCTAAAATAACTAACGTGCGTACAGTAAGGTTTGCAACCGTCCTACGAAGCATTGCAATATAATTATTTCTTCTCAAAGCCTTTGAAAATTTGAAAATTACCTTCCGCCTAAAACCTCAACAAAAAGACTTAGAGGCCACAAGTGCAGTTGTGTACCAATGAAAAATGCTCTGAAAAATTGAAGAGGTGATTGGAGTTGATTTTACATGGAATCAAATAAATATCAATGGATAATTAAACCATTTTCATTTTATTTGCAACTGTTGAAACAGAGCATCGAACTGTTTATAAGGAAAGCTTTTAACCTTTTTAGTTTAAATCAGCACGCAAAATACTCGAAGGCCTGTATTCGCCTTCATACACACACACACACACACACAGTCTAATTATTTACAGAGAAGAAAGCAACGCTTGGTCTATACCCCCCATTGCTTGATTTAGTTTTCTTTGTTCGAATAACAAAAATGGTCCGGAAGCTTTGTCAGATGCAGTTATTTCACGTTCACGTAGATGCCATGGTTTTGTTTTTAAGCCTTTCGAAAAAAGTTGGAAATTTACGCAAATATTGTGTCATTCCCACAGGAGGTCGTAAATAATTTGCCAACTGTAAGATATACGTCAGAATACATATCTACATATGCAGCACCCAGAGAACAGTATTATTCATTGTTTAAGGAAATTAGCATTCAAATACATGTACAAGCTCATACATACGAGCATACATACGTACATACACTTAAGCTCAAATAATTAAGTCACTGCATCTTTTGACATTTTTGGAAATACCATTCCTGGAAATTTTTATTTTTAATTTTTTATAAAACTATAGCTCATAAGTAAGATCGTATAACAACCGTATTCTTTTGTACACGAGTTGGAAAAAGCACTTGTCTAAATGTTAACTTACAAGCAAAACAAACACACAACTCGTTTTTATTGGCCCAGTAAAATCTAACTCTTATACGACTTGGTGTGCGGTGCTGCCAAGTTCAATTATGGCACTTTCTACTTGACCAAAAAATAACTTGGGAAATTTCGACTCAAACGCCATTTTGTTTTGCTCTCTGTTTGTTTAATTTTGTGATTCCCGACAAAATTGTGATTTTCAATAATTTTTTTTGCTAGTCAATTGCTCTATTTTACAAAAATAAAAACATAGCATTAATACATCATGTTTCGACTTGACTTTAGCAAAATTTAAAAAAAAAATTAGTAATTGTAAAATTTTTCGCTGTTTATGTGGATTCCGTTTCTTCAGTAGTCAGCGTTGCGGTGATCGTGATGTGCTTGGATATTCATCTGAAATCAATCGCCTTATCGAAGTTTTTTTTTTCAAAATTAACAATATGGCGACCTAAGCAAATATTTTTCAGATTTTAAGGAAAAAAACCGACATTTAATTGTTTAAAAAAATTTAAATTTTGAAAAAAAAGAATCCTTCGATCAGGCTCGAGTTTTTTATGTTTTTCAAAAGCAGTATAAATTTTATTGATATCTACCAATCAGTTTTTAAGTTACAGTGATCACCAGTTTAAAAAACATAGTTTTGAGAAAAACGCCTCTAAATATTTGCTAGCGGCTCCGGAGCGCCCAAGCGCCCTTTGTTAATTGTTAAATAACTGGAAAAGTATTTAAAATATTTTTAAGATATTATACTTTAAGAAAATGCAAAAAAAAAAGAATCCAATTTTTTGAAAATTCTGACTACCCCTTCGCAACTCGTGTACAAAAAAATACGACTAATGTCAAAAAGTTAGTTACGAATTTTCTTTATTTTCCGAACAATATTGCAGTCAATGCATTCGATCTTAAAAAAAAAAGTTTTGAAAAACTTTATTGATGATTAGAATCAGTTTAAAAGTCGAAGCGAATCTCTCTGAATAGTTAAATAGACAACTCTAGAGTCGCAACGAGTAAGTACATACTATACTCCATACAGTTGTATGACAGAGCGGTATTTTTCGCTAGAACGTATTTGAATACAATTCTAAAAGTTATAGGAATCTCATTATGAAACTTGCAGCGATTCATACGCATATTCTAAGCTAATATTAAAAAAAAATATCTGACAATTGCGTTTTTCAAAAACGAGGAATCAATTTTTTGTTGGTTTCCAAAAGGCATTTTTCAAATTTGACACTCTAATCGGATTAACATTTTATTTAAAATTTAAATTTTTTTTTCCCACACCAATTATGACCACCCTAGTAAATGTCTACTATAATCTATATACACATCTACATTGCAATGCAGGAAGATCCCACTAAATAGGCGCACCTAAGTGTATGTTATGTGTCGTCGTCATCCAGTGACTTGTCAATTTATTAAACAAATGTTCTTTGATTTTGTTTTGTTGTTGTTGGTGTTCTCGCTAGCTGTTCTTCAAGCATAATGAATGCCTTAATTATGCGTCATTTACGTACAGGTACGAGTACATTTATTCTTGTTTGTTGTTGTGCATTTATTTCGTACAAAGAGCAAAGATAATAAATACGTGAGTACTACTATATTAGCCACCTACATGTACACATACAAACATGCATAGTAAGCGACTTATGAGTATGATCTACTTACTCATTTCGCGCACAAACGAGTCACTTAAGAGATATTAGCGCTAGGCGTTGACATTGTTTTGTGAAATGTGCATACATACGTACACTCATACATACATTTCACTAGTAAGAAATTTGCAATCTGATGCTTGATGCTTTGTTCTGCAATGCAGCGAAACAGCTGTGTGAGAACTCCGTAGGGAAGTCCTATAGAGGCCATCTGGTGCGCTACTAGTGAATTGGGAACTAGTATCTTTTCCAGATAAGTGACTGAAGAAGTCCCAATGGCGTTATTTTTTCGGTAGCACTAAATTCGACAGATGAGATACACTCTGTATTACTTTTTCGATAGCCCTGGATCGAAGAATATTTTATAAGTTTGTTGAGAACATGAGCCTTAGCCTGATCGATATTAACTAACTTAATTTACTTATCTCGTTTGTAATCACCTAAAGGGCAGTTGCTCGGTATCCACCCTCTCATACGAATATGAAGACCCATAAAAAAAGAAGGAAAATAGCTATACTTTGATATAAACGTTGATCACTTTAGAGGCAACGGATTTTAAATTGCAACAAAACAATGAAAATACAAATTGATTGTGGAAATTTAATTGTTTTTGTGTGGAACCATTCGTGATATTTATTTTTTAAAGATAATCCCTTTCAAATGTTGACCGTAACTGCGCCGCAATTCAGTCATCCGTACACACCAATTTTGAATGACCCGCTGGAGGACTTCGGTCGGTATCTCGTGAATAATTGTAGTAATGTTAGTTTCCAATACATCAATAGAAGCTGATTTATCCACAAAGCATTTAAACTTTACATACCCCCACAAATAAAAGTCCAAAGGTATGATATCACACGATTTTGATGGACAATCCACTGGGCCGTGACGAGAGATAAATTTCTCACCCAAACGACGACGCGGTAAATCAATTGTTTCACGGGCTGTATGGAAAATAGCGCCGTCTTGTTAGAACCAAATATTTTGGAGATTACGAGCTTCAATTTCCGGCATCAAATAGTTTCAGTCTCGCCTTTGAAGAAATATGGGCCGATGAGCTAAAAATGGGCCTCATCGCTGAACAAAATTCGGGCCCCAAAATGCGGATCTTCGGTGAGTTTTTCAAGATCCTAACCGCTGAAATTATGACGTTTAGGAAGATCGGCCGGCTTAAAATTTTGGACTATCTATATTTTATATGCTATCAAACCAAAATCTTTGAAAATCGCTCAAGTAGTGCCATAAAATACGCCAAGTTGTTGAGATCGGTGAGGAATCGATTGTTTCGCATATTCGGGAAAACTCTCATTTACAGCCGCAATATTTTCTTCACTTCGGGCTGTACGTGATCTAATCGGGCGTGTAAAATCGTGTAAAATTATTCTCAATTTTGCCGATGGTTTGCCGAATAGTGCATTCGGTAGGACGGTTATGTACGCCATAAGTTGACCTGAGCGCGCGATGAACATTTTTTACAGATCGTCCATTTTCGTAATAATATTGCACGATTTGTAAATGTTATTAGGCGCACATCTTTCCATTATGAAAAGTTAATGAATACTGATAAAAAGTATGTATTTAGTGTGACAGTAGTCACGTGTGATCTGCGAAAAAAACCATATTAGAAAAAGTACCCCAATCTGATCACCTTTTACAATATGGCGCAAAATTAATCATCCAGTTTCGTTTTTGAATAACTTCTTTATTAAATGAAGAAAATAAATCTGAGTGACGAAAATATTTATTTTGTCTTTTACGCGCATCACTGCTTGTTTGTTTCTCAAGCGTTAAATATGATTGACGTACGAGGTGTGTTCAAAAAGTATTGCGAATTTTGAATTTTCGCAGGTTACGTAGATTCGAATTCCGATTTTTTTGTGGCGATATGTTGGTACTCATGTTTCTCACTCATGCCATTCGATTTTTTTCAATGATTTGGGCATGAGACGGGTCGCCGCAAAATTCGTACCAAAACTGATTAATTTCGACCAAAAGCAGCAGATGCATGAAAATGGCTAATGAGATGTTGGACTCTGTCCGCGACTACCCAAATTTGTTTCTTGTTCCCGAAACTGAAGAGGCCCATGAAAGCACCACGCTACGCTACGACTGACGAGATAAAGACGGCATCGAAGGAGGAGCTGAACAAGATAAAAAAATGATTTTTCGAAGTGCTTCGAAGATTGGAAAAAACGTTGGCGCAAGTGCATAATATCTCATGGGGATTACTTTGAAGGGGACAAAATAGATATTAATGAATAAATAAATAATTTTTGAAAAAAAACACAATTCGCGATACTTTACACACCTCGTACGACGCTATTTGCAAAAATTATAATTCTTCCGATAAAGTGATTAATTTTGCGCCAATTTACACGTACATGAGCATATTAAAATAAATAAAATAATTGGCCCATGCACTTCTGTTAGGTGTTTGGACGAGAATTTTCTCCTATTTGTGGCGTGCGCCTTGATGTTGTTCCACACAAATGGAGGGTCCAACAGTTTTAAGCCGACTCCGAATGGAAAATGTTTGTTGTTTCATGCACGGAGATTCGAACCTATGCACTCCCGAACGGCTACAGCGGTCGCATATTAGCCGCTACAAATTAAACTCAATTAAATTCAATACACAAATTCTGATAAATAAAATATTACATACATACATATAAACACATTAAATTTTGAATATTAAAAAAATTTTAAATTCCAGCTCAAGCATCGGCATAATTACTTTTTATCGACTGTCTAAAAGTCGAATTCCTCAGTCCAATGCAACTTACAATCAAATGTATGTGTGTGTATGAAAACTCATCTCAGATGCAGCAAAATGGTCAATAATTTAATGATTTAATGACATGCTTTATTAGTAAAAAACTGCCAAAAAAATGTGTTCAAGTAATAAATATCGTCACGAATCTGGTGGCGAACGACGAACACTAAACTTCACTTTAAATTTCGTATTACCGTAATCAAGAAAGAAATGTGGAGCTTCTGTATAGTTACCGCTATACAAAGTGTTGTTGTATGTTTATGATTTTTATGAAACCTATAAAATGTCTACTACAAATGTATGCATACACACACACGCACACAATAATTAACCAGTTTGAACGCAATATAATGAAGCTTGCCACTTATACTCTTACTGTATAAATGCACATGTATGGAGGTAGAACAAAAACAACAATAAGTAAAAATAATAAAAAAATTAAATAATGACATAAAAAAGTGGGTAAAAAAATGCATACAACCGGCCAGATTTTTACGATGTCAGTACAGGCGAGCAAACCAGGCGTTCACTAAAAACACAAGAAATGAGTTAATCTCTTAAAAAGTATAGAAAGAAGTGCAGCAGTAATTTCCAGTAAGAGCTGCTGATTATAAGTTTACCTGCTTCTGTGAGACTGATGTTTTCTCACAGATGTAATGGTAGTTTAACTAAAACTTGATTTTACTACATACATACGAGTGTGTCGAATGCTTACTAGGAATTGTACTTAAATTTGGCGCATAGAGAGCTCCTGAGGCTTAGTATGCGCTTGACGGGACTGCCATACGGTTGGATTGAAAATTCAAATAAAAAAACCGAAATAGTTTAATGGCAATTTCGTCAGTGCGTATTGCAAAAATGGTTTCCAAATATGTATTTGGTGTTACAGGTGTTATTTTGAATAGCCCGCTATTTCGGTAGATGCCACTTTTGAAGCTGTCATTTTTTGACATTTGACAAGTAGAAAATACGCCATTAATAAAAATGAAACGATACACGCTTAAAGAACGCATTGAAATGATTGAAATTCACTATAAAAATGGTGAAAATTTGGCAGAGACGGTTCGTAAAACTCGAACATTTTTGGGTCATCGTGAAGCACCTTGTCGGACCGCAATACAGAAATTGCCAGATTTTTACGATGTCAGTACAGGCGAGCAAACCAGGCGTTCACTAAAACTCGAACATTTTTGGGTCATCGTGAAGCACCTTGTCGGACCGCAATACAGAAATTGGTGAAAAAATTCGAGCTGTTGGAACAAGTTAATATGAAGAATAAAACCCGTGCACGTCGCTCAAGAACAGCAGAAAAGCCGAAAATATTGCTGTTGTAGCCGAAAGTGTTGAAGAAAACCCAGGTTTGTTCACTCCTCGTCGTTCTTTGGAATTAGTCATTCCACAAACGTCATTACACCGCATTTTGCATACAGATTTGCAATTTGGGCCTTAAGGATTATAAAGTGCAGTTAACACAAGAACTCAAGTCAGCCGATCATCAACAACGTCATGTTTTTGCTGATTGGGTCGTTGAAATGTATGAAAATGATCCGGAATTCCATCAAAAAATCATCTTGAGTGATGAGGCCCATTTTCACCTCGGTGGCTTCGTCAACAAGCAAAATTGTCGGATCTGGGGCTCACAAAAGCGAAAAGTTATTGTTGAAAAGCCTATCTATCCTCAACGTGTGACTGTTTGGTGCGGTTTGTGGTCCGACGGAGTCATTGGGCATTACTTCTTCGAAAATGAAGCTGGAGCAACAGTTACGGTGAATGGATTGCGCTATCGAGAGATGATTAACGATTTTTTGTAGCCGGAATTGGATGGTATTGATCTGGACAACGTTTATTTTCAACAAGACGGCGCTACGTGCCACGGAAGCAACGAAACCATTGATCTTTTATCAAAATAACACCTCTTTTTAGAAAACCTTTATATGTTTCAAAATATATATACCTATATCAAATATGTACATATGCAAGCAGCAGTACTCGTTTTCCATTTTGACCTATTTCCGGCGTTTATGTTAAATTGTAAACTTTGGTGCATTAAAGAACTTAGAGTAAATTTTATGACAACTATTCTTGTAATACACTTTAACCCGTTATATCCCTCTGTTATGGGTATTTGCGGCTCTTTTGAGCTAAAGTTATGAAAAATACTCATATAATGAGGAGTTAGAGGGTTAAAGGATTTTACAAAAACATTCCACGTTATCTTTAAAATGGAACGGTCACGTAGCTTCTTATGCCGATTTACAATAAGAATGTACAAAAGGGGGAAAACTTGAGCTCCATTAAACTGAAATTCTGACGTACTTTCATAAAATACGTGACTTAAAATTCTGAACAACTTTTAAATCGCCGATACACGTATATTTTTTTGTCCTCTGTCAGAATTTATTGTTAATCTTTTTTACCTTGCGCAGTGCAATTTGATACAATATTTTGTAGGGCAAAATGACGACCACTGGACAGATAAGGAAGCGTAACCTAAACACATTTTAAGATTTAAAGCGTCAGTTTAATATTTTTATTAGATACTTGTACATGGGCGGCCACCTGCCTACCATTCGGAAATCAGAGCACGTTGGTTCGAATCTCCGTGAAACACCAAAATAAAGAAAAAGTTGTTTTTAATACCGGTTGCTCCTCGGCAGACAATGGCAAACCTCCAAGTGTATTTTTGCCATAAAAAAGCTCGTAAAAAATATCTGTAGGTCCTTCCAAATATGGAAAACCATAAATTGGAAGAGAGGTTCGGCCAAACACCCAAAAAGGGTGTAAGCGTCAGTTATTAAAGTTTTCTTACTCCAACTATTAGCTTTGATGAATACTACCCACGGTGAAAAGAATTCAGAAGGTGGTGCCATTAACCGGCTCACAGAATCAGCTGATGGTCTGACGTAACCAGTAGCAGTAGGGGTAATGAGTCGGTTTGTTTACGAAATAATTAAGAATGTGTTAGTGATACATGAAAAAATCAATACAATGTCACTTCGTTTCTGCCTAAACAACAACTGATTGGACGAGTGTGTGTGAAATGATTGAGCATTGCGTCCAATTGGAGGACGAAAGAGAGGCCGACCAAGAAAGAGATGGCTTGATGATATAGAAGCAGACTTAAAAGCTATGAACGTTCGTATTTGGAGAAATGAGTCAAGAGAGAGACTGAATTAGAGGAGGATTGTTGATGAAGCTATGGTCCACCACAGACTGTGAAGCTAAGAGAGAGAGAGAGAGATTGTGCAGAATATGGCTGAATCTCCTAAGTGGTTCCCCGCACAATTTTTTTCTCACCTACGTCAAAGAGCAAACGTGGTAAATCTATCATCTTTGTTTAGAGGTATCGCTTTCAATTAATGAGACAGGATAACTTCGTTTTTTAAGGGTGAATAGCGCTTCGATACATAAAAAGTGCGGGAAAGATTGTGAAAATCTTGGCATAAGAATCGAAATGGGGGTTTTGGTTCGTAATTGGTTTCACATGGTTTAAAAAAATGGCATTCAAGCCCTGTTGCTCAAGAGGGAACATAATGTTAAATTTTGACATAAGAAATGGGCTACAAAAAGACCTTGAGAGCTGTTGAACTATTATATATATATATATAATTGGCGCGTACACCCTTTTTGGGTGTTTGGCCGAGCTCCTCCTCGTATTTGTGGTGTGCGTCTTGATGTTGTTCCACAAATGGAGGGACCTACAGTTTCAAGCCGAGGGGCGACCGTTATTAGAAAAATGTTTTTCTTAATTTGGAGTTTTCCCCGAGATTCAACCCGACGTTCTCTCTGTGAATTCCGAATGGTAGTCACGCACCAACCCATTCGGCTATTGAACTATTGAACTATTATTATTATTAAATATTAGCATTTTGTATGCCTATCAAGAGTGGGATAATTGATGAACTTTAGACGACTATTGTGTGACGGAGGATCTTATAGCGAGTCCCGGCGAAAAGCTCTTCAAGGCAAAACTATGTATTTAAGTTTAATACCCTTCCGCACTGTATTCTAGCTTCTACGGAAGTTGTAAAAATCGCGTATTTAACACTGACTTCAGGGGTTACATAGAGTTAGAAAGCCGAAAAAAGCGAACTTTCCAGAATTTGTCTGAAAAAACTTTTAAATTTATTGATCTAAAAATTTCTGCACAAATTATGCTATCTTTTAACTGTATATTAAATCTTAGTATTAGTAAAAATATTTATTTGGGGAGCTCCTCTAAAAAAAGACGTTTTGCGGTGACCACTAAGTCTCTGAACTGAATCCTTTGAAATTAAAAAACCAAACAGATTTCGTTAATGTAATGTTAAATCAAGTAATCAATGAAGGATAAGCAAAATAAACTTTTTTGTCAGTTTCTCAAAAACAAAACAAAAAAAAAACAACGATTTTTAACCAAAATTTCGGCCTTAATTGCTTATATAATAAAAAAAAAATTTTATCGGTAAGAAAAAGTCTTCGATTAATTACTAAAAAATATATTTAAGAAGCTCCTGTTAAAGGCTGAGACTAATCGGCTTTTCGCGTAATGTTGGTCATCGACTTTGAAAACACCATTTTGAGAAAAACGCGTTAAAAGTTTGCCTTGAACTTTTCAGCACTCTGAAACGACTTTTCAAATTTGCATGTAACTTCGAAAATATTAACCGGAACGATATTAAACTCTCTCTGTGCATTCTTAAATACATGTACATTAAGAAAAAAAAAATAAATAAAAAAAAATTGGTTTGTTGAAAATTCTAACTGACCTTTCACTCGATCGTCGTTTTAGAAATGGAAAAGTAGCTCTAAATTTATTAAAAGGGGTCCTAAGTCAACAAAGTTATCATATATTTCTATAAGGCTGTAGCTACGTATTTTGTAAGAAGCAAGAGGAAGAAACAGCAGCTTTGTACGTACATAATTTCACATATTTTAAGATTTAATAGCATATCCCATTTATATTGCGCCAACTTTCCATACTATTTAAAACTGCTAACGCAGCCATACGTAAAGACAAAGAAAAGGGTGAAATATTTATTCCACAAACGACACAGTGTAATTTAATGGCAACAATCTACTCACATTACTGCTCATGCACGCATTATATTTCATATTTGTTTGTTGTCACAACTATGTAATATTTTTCCAACTTTATGCTGTAATATTTCGTAGTTTCTATCACTACCGTTCAACCAAAAGTAGGTAAACAAAAGTTTTGTATAAAGCTTCATTTGCTTCAAAAGAATTGAGCAGATGATGTTTCATCAGCAGCCCAGCGCTAAAGCGAGAATAACAAATAATGAGATTGGTTTCAAAGCTGAGTGTAGAAAGGGGAAAAATTAGAATAAAAGCAAAATAAATATTTCCAAATAATAATGGTGTGTTTATACATACACCCAAGGATGATAGATACCGAGTTTGATCGTTAGGTATGGTGGAAAAAAAAATTGAGGAGAACTTTGGATTCTACGTCATTCGTTTTCTATTTCACTAAGCTAAAGCTAAATTTTTCGGCATATCTGTCGCTCAGAGCCGAATAATGGTCTGCTAGATAGTACACCTCTAAACATCTTTTCACCTTGACATACACCAACATTTATCCACACATACTTATATGATATCTATGATACTGTGTAAGCTTCTAAATTCGAGCTAGACAAGAATTAAGATCTAGACAAGTGGTATGTTCTGCCAAGAATGATAGAGTAACTTCAGCTGTGTCACGTCATAGAGGATTCGCAAGAATGATAGATTACATGTTTTGGCCATTCGAAGCAAAATTGTGAGAGTAACTTCACCAGTCACGTCATAGGAGATTCTGCGGCGGAATCCGCTCATTTCACACGTGTTTTTAAACTTTTCCAATCAATCGTATTTCAGACGGCAACAAAAAACATGAGCAATGCTGCTTTGAGTTTTTCTTATATCACCAACACAATCTCAGTTTGGTCGCAAACAAACCGCTATCATATCCTCTCTCCAGATATTTCTCTTATTTTTTTTATCAATAACTGAGAATGTGCTCAGTAATCCCTGCAAATTTCATAATGGCACTCCCATAACTTTACGAGTTACTTATGTATGTGTGTATGGTATGGTATATTCAATTATGTTTAGCAAATCAATCAAACAGTGTAAATACAGCTCGCGAAATGAATATAGCACCTCAATATTGTGACAAGTTCTGACTATTTATTAATTTAAAATTATTTTTGTTTTATAAAAATGTAATTCTTTCTCTTATAAAGACCATTTTAAGCCAAGTTTCAAACTTTCCACAAAATTTATAAAAATTCGACAAATTCGCATCAAAATTTCAAAAAATGTTAATCATAACTTTTAAAAAAAAATTGAGGTACTCAATTTTATAGCCTATTAAATTTTAATATAACAAAGAGTAATTTTGAAGAGACACAAAATTGTAGTTGCCTTTTGGCACTTTTTTTCTCTGATGGTGTTGCGCATTTTCTTGTTATAAAAGAAAGATTTTGTAAATTTTCCTAATTTCTATAATTTTATTAAAATTGAAAAATTCGTATTTGTATGAATTTTTGGTTAGCTAGAATTTTACCAAAGAACAAAAATTAAAATAAAAGCAGAAAAATACTCAAAACTGGTCAAAATGTTCTTTTTTTGGTTTTTTTCCTTGTTCACTCCTCTCGGTAGCATGGGACCTCGATAAGACTCTTCCATCTTACATGGTTCTGTGCTGTTGCTTTTGCACCGTCCCATGAGATGTCGGCATCTGTCGGCCAAAAATCGTTATTTTACACTTAAATCGGAATATCTCGAAAACCTGCTTTGCTCGGATTTTGGGTGCAGGTGCGGACTCTGATTATCAAAGCCTTCGGCTGATTAAAGTAGGTCGTAAAGACTTTATTACTTATTCTAAGACCCTTGCGGACTCCAAAGAAGCCGTAGGAAGTTTGAACACTAGCGTGGATCACACTCGATACCCTAGACATAATTGATAACTGACGAGCCTACCGGTATTACCCCATACAACTAATCGGAGCGGTGCTGAGAAATTTACTTTGAGCTGAACGAGGTAAAGATTAAATAACCCCCGCGACCATCTCTCGGGCACACTAAAAAAGGAGCCTCGTCTTGTGCACTCATGCGTCAAAGTGTTTGGCGCAATTTGTTGCCGCTTGAGAAATCCGCTGCTGTTGATGCTAACTTGTAGCATTCACCAACTTAAAAACATACTTACATATCCACGAGTACATATTAATATTTCAAATAGGCCTAGCAACACAACGTAAGTACGAACAGCTGCGCGCTTTCATAGCTGGAGTTAAAAGGCTTTGAGGTCTACTTTTCCAAGTACTCGTTTTCCTTATACTCGTACTTGAGCACTTACATTCGCACATGAAAGTAAGGCGGTGACGGCAAGTCTACAATTCTTTTGTCGTACGCTCACTTATCACACTAGTAATAAATACCTAAAAACAAAAATAGCGGCTAAATTAACTTATAAACAAACGCGTATGTACGCACACACATACATACAGGCAAATTCACTTTACGAAATTTTACGAGTATAAACAAAACGAAAGCTAAGCGTTTGAGCGTACCCACAAGTGCTAAGATAAGATTTTGTGTTTTTTGTTGAATTTTTATATTTTAATTTGCGTTGATTTGTAGTTCATTGTAGGCATACAAATAGATGTTGAATGAAATTCTATAGTTTATACGATATGTGTGTATGTTTGTGTGTCGTTAAACAAATGGTGTACCAGCGACACTTTGGCAATGGAAGCGACATTTTTAGGCTCAGCACTTGCACATCCATACATACGCTCATATACTCGTAAGTACTCATATACGAAGACTAGCACTCAGCGGATTTGTGTGTTCTTTTAATATCCCAGCAAACATTTGGTTTGATATCTTTGACACTTTCGACTTGAGGTTTGGTTAGGTTAGGATGGCGAAGAGACTCAACGTGAAAGAACAAAGAATTGCCGTTTTGATGCTACATTTCTCTCATGACTCTGTTAAGTGTTGTTAGTATTGAGAATATGGAAAGAAAGAGCAGAGTATACGGTATTACAGAAAACTGTACTTAAATGCGCCTAGAGTGGTCGGTCCGCCATTTCCTCATTAAAACTTTACATCTACACGAAAATTGCTGAACTGTCTGTTCTTCTGTTAATTTTTATCTCTTTAACTTTTGCTATACTCATTGTATCACATAATCATATAGTCAGCCTTGTGTAGTAAGAACGGTGACTACACTCTGAAACCCAGAAACTGGCTCTTCCAAGCGCGCACACTCGCCGAAAATCGGTATAATCGGTTGACAGTTTAAATTTGCAAAGGGTTTTTCTGTAGTATTTTTTATGTTTCTAATTATGGAAAGTTCAATTTTAAATTCAATAAAAAACACAAGTAGCTCTTTAAAAAAACTACAGCTAATATCCGGTCATAAATTTGAAATTTCATGGGATGCCTTCAATATTCTCGGCTTGTATTTTTAATCTTTGCACTTCATTGAATAGGAAGCAATGATCGATGCCTCAGGGTATAGTCTTAATTACACCGTGCTACAAAAATCAACTTTTTTTTTATTCAAGGTGTATGCACGTGAACCTATAGATTTTATATACGTAGTAATACTGCATACTCAGTTTTCCATTTGCTCCTCAATTTGATTATTTAAAGAACTTAATATTTTCAATGGGGAAACAGAGGTGTCCATTGCGTATACTTTATTTCTTAGGAGGAGAGTTGAACAATTTTTGTACGTTTATAAAACAGCAAGAAGAGAGCAGTTAAGATGTGCATTGCTACATATAAATATATGCCTTCAACATATAATATAACTATTTTTTGCAAAATAGTTCATTAAAAGTTTTCAAGGATATTTGAGGATATATTTTTCAATTTTACTATGACTGTCCTGTCTAAAAGAAAGCAAACATTTTTTTATTGATGGTTATATTCTCTTTATAACCATTTTTTTTAATTTAATGCTTTGAAACTTCTAGGTCTTTTAAAAGATAAAATTGATGAGCAAATGGAAAACTGAGTATGCGGCACTTCTAGATGAGTTTAAAATCCACAGTTTCATAGGCATACATTTCGGATAACAAAAAAAGTTTACTTTTGTAGCATAGTGTAATTACTAAAAAGAAATTAACTAAGAGTGTGATCGATCGAATCGATCATGGCAAATGGAAATTAAAATTAAAAAATAAAAATATAAAAAAATAAATAGTCAAAATTTGTCGATATGTGATGCTTTTATAATTTTGCAACGGCGTTTTTAAAAAATAAAAATAATTGAGAGTCCTTTATAGAAGACATTTCGTATCGAATTGGTCAACCAAATTTTCGAAAAACCTAAAAACTATGTTTGCTGGGAGTTCAGTTTCTGCAGCAAATCAACATCCCACACACCATCAATGGCTATATTTTATTACCGAGTCTGTATTACGAAGCTCGCTGATTATAAGTAATGTCACATGTAAAATATATGTATGTATGTATAAGTACATACTTATGTAAATATGTGTGAGCGTCTACGAAATTTTTGACATTTGTGATACTTTGCGTGAATTTACATCTAATGTTACGACTTTAAAAAGAAGGTTATCAATTCGCAATATTTTTTTTAATTTCATAAAGTTACAAAGAAGCTGGCCACATTCCATCTCAAACACTGATCTCTGAGTATGACGAACTAGTTTATCTCGAAGTTCGGCGACGAAAATGGACATCGATTGGGCAAAACTGCGGAAGCTTCGTGGAGATATTGTCTTAGACGGGTGCCTACGGGAGACGAACCAACTACAAGCTGGCCATTCATCTAGAGAAATAAAATTTCTTGCATGAAAGAAACCGAACTTAAACTTGTTTCTTGAAGTCCTTTGTTTCTCTGCCACGTGATGTATAACGGTTTATTATCGTGATGTATACCGGCTAATTAATAATATTTTAATAACACTAACAAAAATCTTTAAATTACAAAATATTTCTCCGAATTACCCTTCTGGGATTAGCCTTTGCTTTTTTCGCGAATTGCAACGAAACATGGCGCAATTGGCCAGCTACGTCGAATTATTTGTCAAATTTAATGTGTTTATGAATGTGTTAGTAAAATAGTGTGAATACATATATCGCTATGGTCTTTGCAAAACTGCTCTGTGTAAGCGCTAAGTAAGCTCCAGGCTGAACAACAGAGTTGCCTGAAGCGATAGGAGTCTTTCAGGTTGTATACCTAGACACCATGGTTTGCCTAGTAGCTATATACCATACAAAAATTTCTTTTTTAATTTTTTATTTTTAATTTTATTCTAATAGTCTACAGTACAAATTACCTTACAGATAGAAAATGTAGCGAAAAAACAACCCAAATTTGGCAACAAAAATAATAGCAATCAATATAAATTCAATATTGAGTAACTAAATTGAAAATTTTTACAAAATTATATTTATATAAATACAGTCTGTGTCAGAAAAAAGCAACCGCGATCATTCATGCAGAATAAAAGATACATATTTAAAATTTCTGGCATCTTTATGCTCTGAACCAGCTTTTCTGCGTAGCTCGTCGACAAACAGGACTCGATTTTTGCGAATTTGACGCACGAGTTGCTTTAAATCATAAACTGGCCTTCCGGCAAGATGCGTTTTCATAGTTCCCCACACATTTTCAATGGGGTTGACGCCACGGGACTGGGAAGGCCAGTCCAATACTGTGACGCCATTTTCTTTTTTTCTTGTTTCTCAATGTGTTTTTCTGAGAGCAGTGATTTGGATAATGTTGGACAGTAGGATATGTTCGCCTCCTTCTTTCGGCGTTCAGCGTGTTTGGCGTATACGCAAAGGAGGGTCCCGCTTAAAAAGTTGGACGATCACTTTATCCTGCTTTTTTGTCATCACTCGCTTCAAGCCGCGCTCGCAAAAATCACCAACATTTTTGTACACCTTATCCCGCTGATTCCACATCCCAACCAACTTTTTTGATGTTTAAATCAGTTTTGCAGGCGCGGCGTGAGATAATTTCGGCCCTTTCCAATGCGTGCATAAAAATACCGCCTCAAAACGCTTCGCGTACTTCTCACTCGTTTTTGTTTGGTTGTGTTTACGGGAAAGTTTCGAACGACACTAACCTGAGTTAGCACTGGCGACGTAGCCCTTGAGTGAGGCTATTATGCAGCTAAAACGCAGAACGAAATATATCATGAAGTTACAAGAAAAAACGGTTATTTTCTTCTACAGTTTTATATTCGTATATAAGTACTAGGGCGGCTTTTGATTTTGTTCGCACATTTTCGAACAGCCCGGGCAAATGAGCAACGAGTACTCCCACATCTGTTCAATGCTTATGATTCGAAAATGTTCGAGCACGAGCTCGACTATATCACGGTTTTTCGATTAATCCAATACTTTTGATTATTTTGACTTTTTTGTGAGCACTTCATTCTAAGTTTTACACATTTTTTATACAAACTGCTAACGTCTTTGGAAAATTATAGAAATACTGATAAATAACGTTGATAATTTCTGTTTAACTGAAAAGCTCGAAAATTTCGAACAAACATTTAAGTTTTGAGCGAACAGCCAGGCTCTAATATCTAAAAGACGGCTCAAAATTAATCACCCAATTTTGTTTTTGCTTGTCTGTTTAAATACTGCAGCCATCTATTGTGGTTCAAATATAATATGATTGACGTGCGGCGCCATTTGGAAAATTATAAATCTTCCGATAGGGTGATTAATTTGGCGTATGTAATGTAATTTACTTAGCTGTAAGTAACCGTATAATAATTCTCAGCATGGCGCCATTCCTGAAATGTCATTTAACAGTAATTCTTTTCGTTTCTGATATAATTTTTCTGGCATTTAAAAGTTAAATACAGATTAAAAGCTTTAATTGCAAAAAATGTATGTAAATAACTGAACAGTTTATAAAATTCTATAGCATCGCAACTGCCTATACTTAGAAACATAAATATGTATTATTTGTATGCATTCATTCATTACAACTTAAGTATTATATAATTTACTACGCGCTAGTAGATGTGCTTTTATTTTTACAAAATAGTTCTACGAAATCTATGAATAACTGGCAGCAGTAAATCGGCGAGTTGTCGGAACTTTTCAAGCTTTGATTTATCACCATTTTCCGCTATTGCTGCCACTGTTTCTTGCATTTTATTATTACTTACTACAGATATGTAGAGTTTTTGTTCGATTTATAAGGCTTTACTAATTTATACATATTTATTTGTACGTGATATTGTTGACACGGCAGTGCCTTGCGTATGTTGCACTATACATATGCACACACATATGTATATAAATACAAATTTAAATGCATATGTATGAGAGTGCATACGTGTTGAAACATGTGCCGCGTATAATTATTTCAAACACAATAGATTCTCAAGCGACGCATTGAATATTAAATGGCAAATTGTATTTGCAAGTACAGTACGAACTAAGTAACGACAACTAATAGGAATCGAGAAGAGGGGATTAATTAGTATTATTGCAACCAATGTGGAAAAATAGTAGCAAAAAAAGATAAATTGGAAATATAAAGAAATAGAGATATTATATGTTAGAAAATTCGAGGTTACAAAAAAAATCAATTATTTTTATACAATCCAAACTTAAATCTAAGATTACGAGTAGTAGGAAAAACAAAGATAAAAGAATTATTTTACTAAACAATTTTTTTTAAATTCTTTTGTTCTTAAAATTGCAAAATTAATCACCCTATCGGAAGATTCATAACTTTTTTAAACAGCAACATACAAGCAATTTAATTTTTTCTTTTTTCAAATTAAATTGTAAGAATTATTTTGAGGAAACCTTATTGATAGAAATTTATCTTTAATCCACCTTAGAAAATTTTCGCCGATATAAGTGAATGATATTGCGTCGTACGCCAATCATATTTGGCACTTGTCAAGTAGACAGCTGCAGTATAAAAACAGACAAGCAATGGAGCGCGTAAATGTCGAAATAAAGATTTTCAGCACTCAAAATCGTTTTTTTATTGAAAGTTTAAATTTTTTTTATTCAAGTTATTCAAAAACAAAATTGAATTACTAATTATGCACCACCTTCTTTCACACTTCTTTCTTATCAACGCTACTTACGGGTATAACTGATGTGACGTGCTTGATAGCGTTGTAAAAGTCGAAGCATCCGATGCATTCAAGTGTTCCGATTATCGACTTTTGACTGCATTTATACGAAAAAAACGTTTTGCGTTTTGCGAAAAACATGCTAGGGATATAAATCCCGGGATCTCTATGTTCCGATGTTGTAAGTTCCGAAAATTTCAAAATTAATAGAGATACTGGAAAATTTTGTATTTTTTTTTTTTAATTACATTGTGGAAAATATTTCTCTAAGAAATTTATCTTTAGTCCACAATACAAAATTTTCGCTTTTCGCCGATATAAGTGAACGACATTGCCAATTCGAGTATGGTTTTTTTTATGGTTAAGGGTAACTGGCTCACTTGGACCAAAAAAAAAAAAAATTCTAGAACTTATAAAAACGGCCGTTTATCCTTTATTTATGGCGATTGATTAGGATAGAGATTTCTACTTTAAATAAAAAACGTGTGTTCGCCATTCAAGCGGAAATCAAAGAGTCCCCTTTTATGTAAAGTAGCATTTTTTATAAAATCTAATAATACAAGCTTAAGCTACGTTCACAATAAAAATGATGCATGTAAAATATGTTCTTTTACGAATACAAGCTTAAGCTGCGTTTACAATAAAATGGTGCATGTAAAAATTTGTTCAAACTTATTAGCATTTATTTCTTACGATTAAATTGTGTAACTTTAAATTAACCTTAAGCCCACATTTTTTTAAGTCTAAGCTATTAGTTAATTTGAAGCCTTAAGTTAATTTTAAACACATTAAAGAACACTTTTTTACATAAAAATATATGTATGTATGGGCTAACATTTTTTTCTATAGCAAATCTTATGCATCCGAAGAAGTTACTCTCGTTTGAGTGGACACTTCTTTTGGACGGGCAAAAGCTACCTAATGGTGCTCACACTCATCAACCTTAACATACGCCCGTACGCCCGTATCAGCTGACACGATGGTACAACGATCTACGATACCAAGGAACGGAACGGTGGCGAGAATTCATTTACATGGGGCTCTCATTAGTTTCATGGTGTCAGCTAATACGGGCGTGCGTTTACGTTGGTGAGCGCGACCGCCATGACGGAGAGTGCCCGCCCAAGGAAGGTTTCACTGTACATATATGCTTTTGGTTGTTGTAGTTGTAGCAACTTAAACACTCCCCATACATGTAAGAGGAATTCCCCATAAAAGGAGTAACAGGTCTTGGCCGGATATAAATCCGGATCATTCCGGTAGCGTAGAACCGACTGGTCGTTGCCGGGTTGACAGCTAAAATGCATGTATTTATGCAAATTGAGTTTATGCTAGTTTTTAAATATAATTTGTGCCCTATGTACATAATATTACATACAATAAATAATTATTTTTAAAAACTCTTTGCATTAGCAGCTGATCTTCTTACTTCTGTTATTTAAAATAGAAAAGAAGAAAGTTATACAAAAAAAAAAAAAAAAAAATGCAGTTTTATGTTGGAAAAAATAAATACTCTGGGTTGTGAATGTCACACTTTTTTCAAAAAAAGTTTACTTTTAAAAACTGTAAGATAACCAAAGGAATGTATGCGCGACTATGTATAAATAGGTGAGTCAATGGCACATAACCCCCATCCAATGATAGAAGAATTTTTTTCTCAGAGCGGCACCGCGCTAACACTCCGTGTATATTCCTGTGAAGGAAAAGCTGATCACAAAAAACTGTCTGCTGTTAGAAGTTGGTATACAATTATGGGCCCTCCATTTGTAATACAACATGAAGATGCACATCGCTAATTAGAAGAGAAGTTCGTCAAAGTGTTGGAAGTGCATTAAGCATAAGTACGCTTAAATGCATCACTGTAGTGCTATTACTATAAGCTCATGTCATATTACCTTTGAATAAAAATTTACTCGCTGCTAAGCGTTCAAACGACAGAGTCAAATTTTTCTTAAATATTTATCGAATATTCAAATACCAAGCATCTGAAAAAGAGGAATATATAATTAAAGAGAGCAATGCACTCGGAAGTTTACCACTGTTTGCTGAAGAGCAATCATAATTAAAAATTTGTTTGTTTTATAAATTGATGCTTCATGTATGCAGTGGGCGCATCGAGTTCAGAACAGAAGAAATAAAATGCTGTGTTATTCTATTTAATTTAGTTTAATTTAAGTTTTTTTAATTTGATCTTGTTTTTTAATTGAATTAACCCTAGATTGGCAACCCCTTTAGAGGTAAACCTTGTATATTTTAAATTAAATTAATTATATTTTTTTCAATTATTTTAAATTTATTTTTAAAGTTTATTTATTTAATTTCATTATTTCAAGTTTTTAATTTTTTAAATATAATGTAATTTAACATTTTAATTTGATGTAAGTTACGAGTAATATTTTGCTAAGATTTAAACATTCAAAAATTAAATAAACTTTATTTTGGTTTTTTTATTTACTTTTTTCTTATATAAACTAAATTAATTTTTTCCAAATTCTATTTTTTATATCGACGCAAACAGGTCAACCTAACCTAACCTAACTTATTTTTTATATTTTTAATTTAATTGTTTCATGTTTTTAAATATAATGTAGTTCAACTTTTGATTTTGTTTTGTAATTTCATGTAAATTACGCGTAGTGGTTTTCTAAGTTTTAAATTAAATAGATTTATTTTGATTTTTTATTTTTATTTATTTAATTTTACTACTATTTTGATTACTTTATTCAATAATTCTCGTATAAAAGAGCTAACATTTTATTTTATTGTATTTAACTTAATTAATTTTATTTGAATTTTGGTATTTTTAACTATTTCAATTACATAAAATTAAATATGTATATACATTTTTTTCAAATTTTGTTTTAAAGTTCTAATATTTATTTTTTATTTATTTTTTTCTGTTGTTTTTTCTTATTATTATTGTTTGATTTTCAATAATATTTATATTTGTACATTTATTCTCATTAGTATTTTTTATAATTTTTTAAATTTTATTTTATTTGTTTTTGTTTTTTATTTTACCTTATTTTTAGTTTTGTTCTTTTATATTACATATTTTATTTTATGAATTAGTTTTCACGGCAAAAAATAAATGCAATTTTACTTTATTCTATTTAATTTAATTTAATTTGATTAAATTTTCTAGTATTTTTAAGTAAGTCAATTTTTTTAATGTTTTTATTTTGAATTTAATTTATTAAATTTAGTTTGTTAAATCTAATTTAATTCCATTGCTTATATTATTTTTAATTTAATGTAAATTGAATAAAATTTATCAATTTTATTTTATTTTATTTTCCTGTATATTATTATTAGTATGCTTTTTTTATTTATGCTTTTGCATTAATTTGCTTTTTTATTTGAATGTTTTTTGTTAGTATTTTTATCTGTGTGAATGAATTTAAATTAAATACATTTTTTATTTCAAATACTACAATATTTTAAAGTTTTAAAAATTATTTCGTAATATAACTTTTTCTCCTATTATTATTTTATGTAAATTACATGTAATTTATTTCAATGTTTCTTGTAACTAAAATTAATTAAATTTTCTATTTTATTTAATTAATTTTTATTTATTTATTTTAGTTTACCTTTTTCACTTTATTTTATTCATTACTTTTCACTTGTAACTACAAGCGTTCATTTTCCATTGCATACGTACGCATACATAAATACGTAAAATAGTACTCGCATGTAAGCGAATTTGCACGCCTGAATTTTGTCGGTGTACATACATTCGTACGTACGTAGCTGTGTATGTGTGCATGTCTGCCGCAATCGTTAGCGATAAGTTCTCCTTTGTTAATGTTGCTCACATAAATTACGAGCATTTACATGCCAAATGGAAACATGTAATTCAATTTGTTTTTATTTCATGCTTGAATGAATACAGTAATTGCTTTACGGAGTGGAAATTTTAAGTGAAAAAAACCTACAAAAAAAAAGTATAAAAATTAAAAAACAAAGGAATCGACGAGTAAATTGAATTGTTTCGTTAATTGAATTTATAGCTTTCGAACGGCCGGTGTAAGGCATTAATCAGCGATGACAGTCAGTGTTTGCACGATTTCAATTATTATATTTATTTACACAATAGATTTGAGTAAATTTTACTCATTAATTAATTTATTGTGATTTTTCCACTTTTTTTGTTCTTTTGGAAATTGGAAAATAAGATGTGCGTAATCCTTCATAGCCTAGAATACCTTTTGGAGAAAAATTGAAGAGGTGGAAGTATACGTGTCTACGTGATAGCCACGCTGTGACAGCCAGACCTCTAACAAGTTGAAACATTTATCGCGCTTCGGGTTAACCACGTGGACTTGTTGGTTCTACTCTATCCGACGGAAGGATGTGAGGATGAGATATCAAACCGTTGGGCCTGCAACCAGCTGCAGCACTCCTCTCTTAGCTATAAAACACCATAAGAAAAAAGTTAAGATTTCACTTGGTGATTGTGTGGAGGGCTCTTGCCAGGTATCTGTTTTCTTTGGCAAATGAGACTCGGAATAGCTTGTGGTTGCACTTTTTAGGGTTCAAACACATGGGAGTGATTGAAACCTTCTGACCCTATAGATCTAATGTTCCGCAAAATATGAAGTTCGCCGCGTCATTCGCTCCTTTATTGGCGACGGAAAAATTGTTGTTGAAATTTTTAATGAGGTTAAAACTATTTATTGTTTTTGGCCAGCTATAAAAAACGTATAAGTACAAGTTTGATCGCAAAGTTTGAAAACTCCGTACTTCCGTGCATGGCGATCAGACTTGTGGACATGTGACTGACGAGCTTCTGGAAAAAATCGAGAATACTATTCGTGATAATCACAGATTGACGTTGCATGACAATCCAAAGATCTTTGTTGCACGAAACAATCACAGAAGCCTTCGCATTATGTAAATTGTCTGCGAAATATTTTCCAAAATGGCGAATATACCAGTTTAGATCAAGTGCAGATATTCAGCGAGTTTTTGGAGCGCTACAATCTCGAAGGTGACGATAACTTGGGATGTCCATTACATAACTGGAACCCAAATACAATCTTAACAGTACCGACAAACTTTTGTATACTCCGGAAAAAAAATTCAAAAATCAATTGAAGCTCAAAAACTCATGGCGTCCTTGTTTCGAGACCATAAAGGCATAATTTTTAATGAATAGTTGGCTCAGGCGAAAGTTTTTTAAACTATATTCTTCAAGTGATACCATCAAAAATAATACAAATCTGTCGTTTACTCTAAAAGCCAAAAGGATTTTATCGATAATACCACATTCCAATGATCTAAAATTCATTCATCACATTTTTAGGCGCTACAAATTGAGGGCTAGTTACGAAAGGGAGCTCTTTTGAAAGAAAAAAATTAATAAATTTTTGCATTCATGCTTGTATTTCATTTAGAAATATAAGTTAAAATTTGAAGTAGAAAAATTATTTCGGCAGACACTAAAACCATTTATGATAAGGGACGAAATATTTTTGCTCGCAAGCAACTTTAGTGGTATCTCCTTTGCGATGTTGAGTGAGGATCACCTTACACTATCGAAACGCAGGTTTAGACTGAGACCGTAACATATGAAAATTGACATACATACACACATATTTAAATAAAAACTGCTTGTGCAAAATCTAATTACTCCGCCAATTATTTCTTCTATTGACATTTGCTTACACCATCAGTAAAAACTATCGGCCACTATCGATAGCTTCAGACCTCTACACTTGGTCGTAAATATTCAACAGTTTTCTTGATAGCCAGCCGCTGGTTTGACTTGTTAGACGCTACAATAATAATATGAGCAATAATTTGCATAAATTATATACATACATACATACTTAAGTTTGAAATAGCAAAGTAAAATTATAGGTTGCAAAATAATGCACTTTTATTAGAATAGGCAACGAAATATGCATCTATATATCATATTGAGGCACCATAGAAAAACGTAAAACAAAAAAAAATATGCATACAACCATATTATCGTTTATGAAAAGGTTGTCATTTTAACGCTTTTAATTTACTAAAATTTATTTAAATTATTACAAACATTTCAGAAATTTTTATCTGCCAAAAGCTATCCTTGGGAATCTTCGTGCAATATTGCCACATATTTTTTAAATAAAACAATATTATTTTTAAGATATTAGACTTGTCATAAAGGGTTTTCCAATAAGAGGTGTTATTTTGATATTCAAAGAAAAATGCTATTTCTTAATATAAATGATCGGATGTTTATTTCATTATAAAGCGGAAGGTAAGCCGTTGATAGTGGAAAATAACATCAGGCAAATGATACCACGACCACGCTTACAGGACAATATCCTTTTGATGAAAATTTCCATAACCGATTGCAAAGTGGCTGCCCTATGTCCTCGATAGCCTCACGAATTCCATCTTTGAGGTCTTGAATCGATCCTGGGCTGTTGGCGTAGACCTTCTCTTTCACGTAGCCTCAAAGAAAAAAGTCACAAGGTGTTAAATCACAAGATCTCGGTGGTCAATTGTGATCACCTCTTCGAGAGATAACACGGTCCGCAAACTTTTCCCGCAGAAGATCAATGGTTTCGTTGCTTGTGTGGCACGTAGCGCCATCTTGTTGAAAATAAACGTTGTCCAGATCAATACCATTAAATTCCGTACATAAAAAATCGTTAATCATTTCTCGATAGCGCAATCCTATTCAAAATAACATCTGTTATTGGAAAACCCTTTATTATTTGAGAGTAAGGTTGCCATCTTTTTAAATTACTTAAAAATTAGTAAAATATCACAAACAAAAATGGTCAAAAAAAGCTTTAGCCTGATAGTTGATATCCGTAAGAATATTCGTAGAAGATTACCACTTATTTTGAATTAAAAGAAAAATAGAAATAATAATAATTTTAAAACAGTTTTCTTCTTCTTCTTGATTGGCCGATAGCTGCTTACACGATTTTGATCGAGTTTAACAAAGCGCGCCAGCCGTTTCTTTCTTGTGCTAATCGGCGCCAGTTGGACACACCAAGTGAAGCCAAATCCGCCTCCATCTGATCTTCCCGATTCAGAGGAGGCCTTCCTCTTCCTCTGCTACCACCAGCTGGTACCGCATCGAATACTTTAAGAGCCGGAACTTTTGTATCCATTCGGACGACATCAGCCAGTCAAAGAAGCCGCTGGTTCTTTATTTGCTGCATTGTCTATGTCGTTGTAAGGCTCATAAAGCTCATTGTTCCATCGCCTACGATACTCGCCATTGCTAACGTGCAAAGGTACAAAAATCTTCCGCAGAATTTTTTCTCTAAATCAGTCAATTTATCTATTTCCTTAAAACTGTCGAATACTGCTAGTGTTTTTCAGGCAGAAGGCTTTGTAATCCTGTAGGTATGCAAAATGCTTAGGGAACGTGGGAGCAAGGGAGATATCAACATTTTTTCTTATAGACAAGCTGCGATCTCTCTCTGTCGCTCTGACGACATCTTACTGCAGATCGAAATTGGTCAACTCCTGTAACAAGGAGATACCATTTTTTGAGTATGCCGGTAACATTTCTCTGATCTAGATTTCAGAACACAGGAACATAGAAGGAAAAGAAATCGATGATGAGCGTGAATGGGGCCGACTGAATTGGTCTCAGAAATCTCCTGACCCGTCATCGGCATCCCTCTGATTGTTAATAAAGGAGAATTGCACAACTTTTTACTCACGAAAGATGGAGCTCCATTTCTTCATATGGAAACTCGAAAACACTTTGGGCACAGTACAATAGACGTAGGGCTCAGAAAATCTAAGGGACTCCACGTTGTTTAATTTCTAAATTCGTAGTTGTGTTTACCGATCATTGGATGATCGGCACACTCGCGGAAAAGCTAGGTTTATCGTTAAATCCTCATTGCAGAAACTGTGGAGACCTTTCAGGAAAGGAGACTCTTGAGCACTTTCTTTGTAAATGCCCGGTATGGACAGCTGACATTGGGTGCTCCCCTCTTCGACAGCCTGGGGCAGTGCGCCAACCTAAATCTCATCAATCTTCTCCATTAAACCAGCAGCTCTGGCTGGCTGTAGCTATCAGCCTGTTGGAGGTATCAAAATGGTATTAAAACGGCGCTTTAGTGCCACTTGAGGACTGCCAGTCTGGCACTTTAACCATTTCACCTACCTACCGTAGATGTCACGCGCACTCCTAGTATTTTGAACACAGCTGCACATAGGCTGTTACTATGAAGCAAAGACATGCTAAACCATTTTGCAACTGCTATGATGCAAAATTTGTTGCACAAGATTCTGAATAGCCCTAAAAGTTACGCTTAAATTCTTGCCTAATAACGGCTGTAAAGCAACTTTTGTGCGAAAAATTTACAACCCTGGTTTGTGTGTTTTTGTTTTTATTTTTTGGACACAACATTGCAACGACCCCAATTCCTAATTAGAGGCATACAAGCCACACTCTCATTAGAAAATGGTATTTCCTGTAAATTGTGCTGTTCACATACCTACACTCATGCATGCATATGAATATTGCAACAACTACAAATTTAACTACGATAATTATGCGCAGTTTTGATTATTCGACAACTCAATGCAGTCAAATCGAAACCAATTCGAATGCTCCAATTAAATGTTGTGGTATGACATTGCAATGCTACTAAAATGCATGAGGCATACACACGTACATATATACATACATACATACATATGTAAACATATGAAAATTACATGCAGACTAACAGGTGTATTTGTCGCGAGGCCGATATCCGCTGATGGTTAAGAGCGATTATGACCATCGGCCATCAGCCACCAACCAATTCGCCAGAAACACGCACATGCGACAAGAAGACACGTACATATGTATGTATGTAGACATGTATGCAGGTACCTTGATATAATCTGTCGATATCTGTACAACTACTTCTAGTCATTTCTATGCACGGGTGTATGTGTGTGTCCATATTACATTTAGCTGACGATCGATGGCATAATGAAGCGTAACGACCGTGTAAACCGGTAGCCGTTCGATAGTGAAGAAACATCTTTGACCAGTCGCTGGACGGACGGATAGACGGACAGACGCAAGCCGCAAGTCGCAAGTCGCACCAGCAGCAGTGGCGAATGGCAATTGGCGGCAAGCAAGGTGACTGTCGCTTGTTCTTAATTTGAATATTTTCACCTTTTGCTTTGTCGTTGTTCATTTGCGTTTGTTTTTATTTTAATTTAATTTTATTTTTTTCTATTTTTTCTTACTTTGTTTTTAGGTGAGGTTTTAAGGTGTAAGGTGTAAATAACCGGACATACACAAATGCATGCATGAAAATAGGTGTAAAAATATCTATGCCTACGTCGAATATACTCACATGCATGTATGTATGTATGGGTGCGTATACTTATGCTATTAACAAATGTAGTAAAAATAGCATATGAACGGTTTTTTGTCGTAGGCCTCCGAAAACAAGCGTTACATCCGCAAACGTTGGGTAGAGCGCCGCATCGACTCCGCAGCTCATTTTAGATCCCCACGTGAAGATAAAGACATGAAGAAGTCCGCATCGAACAGGGACTACGGAGCAAGTGTATTGAGAAGTAGGCGAATTTGAACGCTTTAATGATGTAGCGGCTTCTCTGCTTGAGTTTATTTGATTGCCAAATTTGCACTGAAATATTCCCAATTCCTGTGAGCAGCATGGAATTGACTGATATACCTAATTTTGAGCTATTGGACTTCTTCTATTTCTTAATTAACGCATCAACAGCTTACGCGATTTTAGTCAAGTTTAACAAAACGCGTCAGTAGTTTCTTTCTCGTGCTAACCGGCTCCAGTTGGGCACACCAAGTGAAGCCACGTTCTTCGGAATCTGATCTTTCCAACGTAGAGGAGACCTTCCTCTTCCCCTGTTTTTACCAGCTAGTGCCGCATTGAATACTTTTCGAGCCCGAGTATTTGTATCCATTCGGGCGACATCACCCAGTCAAAGAAGCCGCTGGATCTTTATTCGCTACACTATGTCTATGTCGTCGTAAAGCTCATACAGCTCATTGTTCCATCGCCTGCGAAACGTGCAAAGGTCAAAAAATCTACCGCAAAATCTTTCTCTCAAACACTCCAAGGATTTCACAGCTGAGATATTTTTGGTTCTTCGACCCAGAGCATTCAACGATGACTAGAATTTTTTCTCTAATAGATGTTGCCCCGCTCGCGAGTTGCACAAATTTGCCATTGTGAGAGCCGAGAGCAGGCCTTTTTTGATCGCTGTTTCTCTAATAAATCTAGATATTATCTTGTTCCACCCCTTACTGTCGCACATGAATTTGAGAACGTCTGATGCTGCAATTTGCCGTGATTATCGGTGACAAATCGGGCCCTGATACACTGCTTAGTATTACTTGTATCCTATAACCGCTATTACCGCTAAGTAAGTTGATCACTGAACGGTCTTCCACCATATTAATGTGTAGGGCAATCGTATAGCAAGTGTTGGATGTATTTTGCTACCTTCTCACCTCTAAAGCTGCTTCACCTTAGTTATGTTGGGCTTCGATGCTGTAAATCTATGGCCAATGCTTCATTACTTGATGGATTAGTATTCTCGTGAGAAGTCATGTCTTCGTTGCTGAATGTCCTTTTGTCGAATGCTGGTGAAAGTGAATACCAATTTGGCAGCCAACGAGAACTTGAGTACTTGGATCCAATTTTTTAAGTTATTTCTTAGACCTTTTTCTAGAGCACACATCTGCTGCCTCATTTCGTCTTTTGAAATTCGCTATCAGCCCACTCCTCATTTGTTCCGCAATTTGTTCAGATCTCCCAAATAGCCAATCATAGCAATACAGTGGTATATTCCTGAAATGTACTTAGACTAAACTTCTCCTCTACTATTTGGTGCGTGTGTTCACGTTACCCGCAGACCCTAGAGTTTTATGCTACCTCTGAAAAGTTGCCAGCTTGTCGATAACTTTGATACTCGTATGCCCACAATTATGCTCCAATTTGATCCTACAATCAACAAAAATTCATCTACAACGGCCGCCCCACTATGCTGGCTCTTTCCAGTTCGTGTTCCTCCACGGAAATTTCGGACTTATAAAAATTTGCACTTTTGGAAAAATTGTGGATATTCTTGGTCGTTATCGGTAAATGACGCAATTTAATAAAAAGTTGTTACATGCTTGAGAGTTGTGGACTCAACTAGAAAAGTTTTGCTCTCAGTGCTACCGTTGGCTGCAGTGCGAGGCGAATAATGATAGGATGCAAGCTCTTTCAAAAAATAATTGCATAAACCGGTTGAGCAGTGCAGATATTTGTGTCTGGCGAATGAAATATTACGCAAATATTACAGCTGTTTTTAACAAATGAAGCAGACGTTTACAACATTTTTAATAATTTTTTCTACATATTATACCAGAAAATAGCTTCGCAGATCATCAGCGTGCATTTTTTGGTTTTATTTGTTAAATCGCCACATAATTTTTTTTTGCTTCATCATTCCAGTTATTATCCAGCCACGCCGCTAGCACCTATTGTTCTTTTATTCTCAAATGTGACTATTCAACAACATTCCTCACTTTCTTAAATGAAATATTTTTTATTTGTTGACCATTTACGTCAAAATACCGGTACAAATTCCATATTTATTGCTGAGTTTATTTTCATTTTACCAACTAAAGCAAAAAAAATATTTTCTGTTAGCCAATTCACAATTCACATGCTTACATATGTATGTGGATACACAAAGCATAGACATACTTATTTGTATGTTCGTTAGGCCGGGTCAGTATGAACAAATTTATTTGTTCTTTCACCATACAAATCTTATAAGTAAATAAAAATTTCGGTGACTACCGATATTTACTTCTTATAATCTCGCGATTTTAATGGAAATACAGCACTTTTCTAAAATACCAATTTTCATAGTTCTCATAAAATTTTCAGGTTGCATTATATTTTTGGCTTGAAATGTTCTAATCAAATATTCTTATCAATTTTTCAATTTCAGAATGATGAATGAAATATGGCTGCCAATCACCAGTGAAATTATTAAAACTTTCAAATTTTGGATATATTGCTGTTAATCAAATTGAAGATTCGCCTTCATCGTATTGGAGTCTGGAGTGTGTGTATAACTATGTACTTGTAAATGTAAGTATACTTATTTTTATTTAAGCATAGAACTAAGTTCGCGTTTCACGTGAAATGTGTATTGAGATCCATACAAATTGCGCTGCCGTGAAATAAGCGTGAAATTTCCTATGTGCATCACGGCAAAGTTATACTCACACAAGGCCTTTCCGTCAGTCCGAACAAAACTAGCTTAGTATTGTTCACGAGAAAATGGAATTTGCATCGACTTAGTATTCCAGCACTAAAAGGTGTGACACTCAGATTTGCAGACGAAATTAAATATCTTGGATAAATCTTTGATAAGAAACGGACTTGGAAGACACATGTTTCGCTGAAGGTGGAGGGCACTTTTCACTTTTTCAACAATGTCGTAGAGCCTTTGGTAGAACCTGGGATCTGAAACCAACTGTGTTACTGTGGATATACACAGCACTTATCAGACCAATTATCGCTTATACAGGTGCCCTCAGTACAACCTCCGGCTATGCTCAAATGTTATGCTTCATTTGCACCACTTAGACCTTAAAATACGGCAAGAAGTAATAAAATCAATGTGTATACTCCATAAATATGGTATACGGAACTTCGGTACACAGAGAAATCTTTAAGATGTTATTTGGGAGAAATCTTTAAGATGTTCGTTTGGAAAGAAATTTGATGTCAAATGATGTCGAGAAGCCAGAGAGATAAAATCGAACACTGATTGAGGGCCTTTGAGTTTGCTAAACTTCTGCTAAATTCTCACACAATAAGCCTTTAAGGAAAGACTTAGATTTTCAAAGTATTTTTCACCCGCTCTAATGCGTATGCAGTTGTGGTCAAAAAAACTGTAGTTGCAGTGTTCAAATAAGTCAGAGTCGCCTTCCCTATTCTGGTTGGCCGGGCTCCTCCTCCAACTTAGTTATGCCTCTTGATATTTTTTCACAAATATCAAATAAAATTGGTTGCTTTCGTTTTTCATAATTATAGTAGAATTAAAATTTTGTATTTCCAATTCGCGTGCTGACTAAGCTTCAAGTCAATTATCTTTCATTCTTCAATTTCTTTTTTGAGTTCAATACTTCTAAGGTATTAAACTACCTGTTAATGGAGGTATTTCCCAAATATTTCCACTGAAATTCATCTGATCTGCCGAACTCCAGTCTTCCAAGCTGAGATCTACGCTATAGACAAAGCAGAAAAAAACGGTAAGACTAATAGACTTACCACCGGTAAAAGTTAGCATTTTTGTTGATAGTCAAGCAGCGCACAATGCACTGGTCTCAGCGCGCATCAATTCAAGATGCGTTAAAGAATGCAGGAGGTCGCTCTCGCTTATCCAACAACACAACACCACACTTTTTTGGATGCCCGGCTACTCTGGAGTGGAGGTGCAGATGAGTGTGCAAGGAAAAGCTCTGAGCTTGACCCTCAGCGAGTGGTAGAGGACATAAGCGTTCCTCTAAACTTGAGTTCGTGACTTCTTGAACTTCTGACTTGAGCGTAGAATAGAAGATGGTCTCTGACTACTAACTGCAGGGTTTCTAGCCAAAACTGAATCTTAAAAGGACAAAATGTTTGCTTACCTTCAACAGATGAATTACCAGCGTCCTCACTGCGCTATTAGCCCGCAGAATGAGTTTACCTCGCAATGACTCCTGTAGGAGCTGTGGAGACAAAGAAGAAATTGAAGAAGAAGCTGTGCCAAATATCTTGACGATTATTTCTTTGAAGACCTGGGAAACTTGCAAAATGTCTCACTGGATGGATTAGTTACCTCCTTAAAAAGATCTAAAAGGTTTAATCAGAGTAGGGAGGGGGTAAATCAAATGCAGGTATCACAATGGGTTTTAGGGCGACTGAGTGTCTTGTCTTAGACAACCAACGTGGCTAACCTAACCTAACCTAGGTCTCGCCAATAACACCGTTAACTATAATCTCCGTATTTTTTAATGGAAAATACTCGCTCGCTTGCCTCGCTGAAGGGTAACGCCTTTTCTTACATACAAAGAGAAACTCGTACCTTTTTACTATATACTTATATATAGTCCAGCAATGTCAATAAAAAAAAGTTGCCAAAAGTCAATGGTATTTTGTACTCACTCAAAACTTGCTGAAATTCTATTTGCTATAAAATTGCATAGCTAAAATTCGGGTTTAAAATTGAAAAGTTTTTTTGTAATTTTGAAGAAACTTTTTACAAAGCTTGAAACTGTGCGTTACGTGATTTTTGTTGTAAAAATAAAATAAAAAAACTATATGTTTAGTATGAACTATATTTTTATAAAGAAGTAGTGGTGCGTTTATAATTTTGGAACGGGGTGTATATGTAAAGAAATCGAAAGGAGTTAGTAGTGGTTAGGTCTCTTATAATCTTAAGACGTTTTTTGATCAACCAACTGATTGCTCTATCCATTAAAATCCTTCAAGCTTGCATCTTTTCATCAGGTATATATATATATATCTATATAGTTGAGCTCCTCCTCCTATTTGTGGTGTGCGTCTTGATGTTGTTCCGCAAATGGAGGGACCTATAGGTTCAAGTCGAATTTGAACGGCAGATATTTTTTCTGAGGAGCTCTTTCATGGTAGAAATACACTCGGAGGTTTGCCATTGCCAGCTGAGAATTAGAAAAATGTTTTTTTTTTTTCATTTTGGTGTTTCACCGAGATTCGAACTTACGCTCTCTCTGAATTCCGAATGGTAGACACGCACAAGATCATTCGGCTACGGCGGCCGCCAGGTACGCTACTATTATTTTACATGCAACTGTGCTTATGTATGTATGTATGTGTTGAATGGATGGATGGATGGATGTCCGCATCGTCAAGTGTACATGTTGAATAAAATTTTTTTATAGTTTGTTTTAGTGAACATATACATATATGTATGTATGTATAAGCTCATAGCTATTGGCAAATTTATTGTCTGTCATACAAGCTCGAAATATTTATTTGCGGGTTTCCCAAAACCGAAGCAAAATAATCGATTAAAAATTCAACGGCAAGTAATGAGCGAGACAATACCGCCGGGTAATATTTTATTTTTATGAGCTTGTACATATGTATTTGTAAATACATACATACATAATTTTTAAATTTGGACTTTAGCTATGTTATGTTGCGGCTCTGCTTATATGGTGTTGTTGCTGTGGATGTGTTTGTTTCTCAATTTGCTTCAATTAAGTAGAATACTTTGGTGGTTTTGGCATAAATTTGTACTGCATTAGCTTCCATAATTACATTTTTTTAAATTTATTTCTTTTATCAGTTACTATTTCTGGCTGTGCTCAGCTGATAGTGTGACGGGGTAAACTGATATCCAATCATGTTTTGCAACTTTCACACTTGAAATCCCACATTTTCGGCAGAATTTTTGAGGTATCCATAAATAATTCTCACTCGGTTTGAAGCGTATTTGTTTGCCGGACAGCTCGCTGCGGCGTTTGTCTAAGTTTGTTTGGAAACATTTCCATTCGTTTGCTGTGATTTCAATATTCTTTCCAATAATTTTTTTAATATACAATTTTTTTCTCTTTTTTGGAATGATTTTTTACAGAATATTTGCTTTGTCATTTGAGAAACGTGCCAAATGATTATTAATAAAAAACCAACGGCTTCTTTTACTGTTTTTAAAGTATTTTGCGCAACGCGATGCGGTTCGATGTTTGGAATTCCCACTTAAATGGTAAAATAATTATAAGCGCTATAATGTTTCAAAGTTAAATTGAAGATGCCGGTTTGTGAAATATACTTTTTAAATTTCAATCTACTTTTTTCGCATGCGACAATATTTTCGATTTAATGTTCGTGTGCAACGGTTAGGGATGCGCCGATACAGGTATTTAGAAATGGATACTCAATACTTTTTAGTTGAAATCAAATACTTTTGTTCACACTGCTTTATTTGTTTTCATAAATACTTGCCCTTACCACTCACTGCAAAAAATGCGACTTCTCCCAGATGCGTCCCGGAATCAGTCGTAAAGGAGCAGGCGGCTAACGCCACTTTTAAACTCTTAATATGGAGTTTGCCGTTCCTTTTTGCTTGGGCATTTCCTATGAATAGCCTAAATGCACCCTTTTGTACCCGAATGGGTATGAAGTGACACTAGTCGGATGCGAAATACGAAATTTGTATCTATGCCACACTCTTCTGTATGCAACGCAACAGGCGAAGTACCACACTTGAAGTCCGAAGTGCAAATTTTGGCACAGGAAAAAAAAAATGTATTTATTATCTTTTTCCTCCTATGTGCCTTGAAAATTTTAATATTAAATTTTTTTATTTAAATATTAAAAGTAACTTTATATTTCATCGGAAAAATTTACACGCTCGCGAACGAAACTCGAACAAGTGCATTTGGACTCTCGGACTGTACTCTTCACATTATGCTATTGCCGTCATATATGGGTGAAGTGGATATTTATAATTTCTTGTCAGCCTTGTTCCTTTCACACGTTTAAAATAAAAAATTAAAATTGTTTTTAACGCGGTTTACACGCTATGGTTGTAAGGGCACAAATGACAATGAACATACGGGCCGCCGCGGGTCACCGAAAACTCCCTCGAAATTGTTCGTAAATTTATCAAAAATGAAATGAAATCATCGTTGAAATTCATAGAATCGGAGTTGACTACCTTCAAAACATCAATTTATCGTATTTTAACTAATAATTTGGGCTTACGAAAGGTCTGTGCCACACCAGTTAACTGAAGACCAAAAATTGCTTGAGGAGAGAAAAGACGAAAACTTCCTTTACAACATTGTAACTGTGGTGTTTTAAATATGAACCTCAAACTAAGCGTCAAAGGGCCGAATGGAAGGCCCCAGACGAGCCACGACCCAAAAAATCGCGTTCGGAGAAGTCGAAAATCAAGTCGATGCTCATTTGTTTTTACAATTCCGAAGCAATTATCCACAAAGAGTTCATGCCAATGGCCCGAACCGTCAATGCAATTTTCTACCTTGGCGTTTGGAAACGTTTGTTGCTTCCCATTCATCGAATTCGCCCTCAATACCGCACCTCTCATCGATCCACTCTTTTTACTGATTTTTTGACTAGAAATCGCATTTAACCATCAATCACTCAACGCCCTGATAGGGCTCCCTGTGACTTCCACCTATTCGGAAAATTGCATTTGACCATGAAAGGAAAACAATTTGCTTCCGTAGAATCCATCCAACAGTTGTGTACTGACATTCTGAAGGACGTTCCGGTCAATGATCTGAAACACTCTTTCGAAAACCTTTTAGATCGCGTAAAACAGTGTATAGAGGACAGACTATTTTAGGGACTATTTTCAGGCAAGCATGTACTAATTAATACCTTCAATATAAACGTTTCCTCTATTCTCATAGCGCTTTCATTCGAATCTTCCCTTGTTCTGTTTTTAAATACTTCTTCATCAGTCAACTCTACTCCTTTGTAGCTACTCTGCACAAGGCGGAAACTGGCTTTGGGGCTTATATATACTATATTTAGCCTTATCGCATATCAAGCAAATTGGATGGTTTAAACGAAAACAGTTTATTAAAATTTTTCATCACAGTACTAAGTGTGCCGTTAGCCTTAATGAAAGTCATTTAAATCCAACACAACCTTAAGTTGGCCAACAGTTTGACTAGCAGGAACGCAGAGAAGGTGCGCAGCCCTATGAATGTCGAAAAATATATCACCATTGCCCTTAATTTTGATATGGAAAGGTTGGTTACCTCTTGTGTGCCAACCTCGACAACACTCGGTCCATTCGACAACATTTAAATCAATAGAAAATAAGTGCACGCAACAGATCGTCATTGCTGCTTCCATATTTCTTCAAAATGTTATTTGTTTCAGTGACGAATTTATCTAATTTTTCTGAAGGATATCACAGAAATGTGTTTCTCTATTACTCTAACTGCCCAATTATAGGGGCGATAAGGGAGAATTCGTGGAAGGAGGAACTTAAGGTGATTTCAAAATGAGCCCATGAAAAGCACTTGGAAGATTTGAATATGTAGGAAGACTACATTGAAAGGAGCAGAATAAATAGCTATGAATAATTGAATTGTTTTCCTTTTATGCACAAATTTTTGCTCTTTTCTGAAAAAGATTTTAATTCGTATAGTCTGAATGCATATGGAGGCTAAATCATTAGTGGGTTACTGCGGAAAGAGTACAGCTATTCTTAATTGGAAGTACTAAAGGTAGTACGGCTTGATCTTGTGTGAGTAAATACTTCTTATATATGTATCTTTGTACGCAGAATCTGCAAGTATACTTACCAATCACTCCTCGAATATTGCTCCGCCGCTCTATATTATTATTTCTCGCTATAAAAATACATACCAAACCCTTTTGTTCTGTTCGAAACTTAAGTTAGCAAAGATGATTTGCGTTGTTTTTATGGCTCTGCATGCTAAGCCTTTTTTAATTTTTGTTTTGCGAAAAATATTTCTAATTGGAACTAACTTTATTATATCTGCCCCATATATTTTTAGAACTATTCGGGTTAACGTTGTGTGAATACGTCGGTTTTTTAATAGATTTACAAATATGCAGCCACTTTTTACTTTGAATATAAATTACGAATGCATAGCTGAGTCGCGTGTGTCAATTCTAATTACGAGAACTTATAAATAATTAAATACATGTACGTAAATTTGTAATTGTGCTGCTATTGTAACTGGGCCGTTTCGATTTCATTTTGTGCTATTTTTAGCCAATTGTAATGTAAGTAAAATTAATAATGGCTTTGACGACTCGCTGGCTGCTGCACTATTCATACTTGACAAAAATAGGAATAAATAGTAGGTAAATGTGAGCAAAAATTTATTTATTTTTATATTGCAAAGCATGAGTGTGATTATTATGGATTTTATACTTTATTTGTAGCAATTCGAAAGAACGTGCAAATGTGCATTCTAGGGATATACATACATTTTCGGGACTTTACTAATGTTGGGATTTAATTTTGTAATTTCGGAATCCCGGATCTGCCACAAAATTAAGAGGCTTTTGGTTTTGTTAAAATTTATTGTATGCCATAGAAGTTTTAGGAAATTGAATCCAAGTCTAACCTGAATATATTGGAAGAGTCTGAGGTCCTCCGGTCAATAGCTAATGCTCCATGGTATATGACGAACGCCGATATATGTATTTATGGTACACCGTGATTTAATCATTGACACTGTTAAAGAACTTATACCAAAAAATACAAAATTTAAGTGGCCTACTTGATAGCAAATATTGCAAAAAATCGATCGATACCCTCGATCATTCTTGATGTATGTTCATTCTGAATGTAAGCGATTATACAATTTAAAATTAAATACATTTTTAGTTTGTTTTCGCGGTCTCTAGCTGCTTTCAAAAGGGGACCCACACGTTGTACACAGGTTCACTGCCTTACGTTCCTCAACCAAGAAAACTGCTTATGCCCGATACTTCTTCTTTCATCAATCTTGCCCTGCAATATGAGTTGCAACAACCATTATATCATATTTTCCTAATATGAAGTTTTTCGTCGTTTGATGCACTTGAGCATTGAGGGGGAAAAAAGTACAGTGCGAAAAAGTACAGGTATCGAGTAATTGTCACTTGTCATTTTTGGCTACTTTTTCGCGTTCTAAATTTTCAAAAATTCAATTCTCCGCCAAATATATACAAACTCAGCGGTTTTATTGAAAAAAGTGTTGTTGCTAGAAGTTCAATTAATGATGCAAAACAAGCTTCTCAATTTCTGATTTATGTGATGAAAATTTTACTAATCCCAACTGATTTAAAAAAAATTTACTTAACAATGCTGCGACATGGATTGTTTAGTCGCAGTATTTTCGAAATTAAAAAATTTCGGTATCCCAAAATGGACATCTCTAATACATACATACATGTGAGTATTTATATAACTTTTTCACTGAGCTACATCCCTTCACATTTATATTTGGTTGAAAATATTGGGGAAATTAAGCAAGGCAGCTAACAAACGTGATGAATTGGAAAAAATGCAAAGGGAATATTAAAAATCCGAAAATTTTAAAATTGATTTATTAACCTATAGCTAAAGTAAAATATGGGACGTGGTTCTATTTAATAACCAGACTGACGCTGCTAGAAAGGAATTAGACATACAGCAAACGGCTGCAACCGACAGCTGTTCATTCTATATTCTTCTCTTTCGGAGACATTACTTCTAGCTTCTGTAGGCAAATTGGTGTGGCTGTAGACTTCGTTCGCATTAAAGCTTTTTGTTTTCGTTTCACCGCAGCAAATGTCAATGTTTGCCAAAATTGTGATTAAAATTATCGTGTTTCAAGAGGACGAAGATCGTCAAATGTTTGTGCTTATACATTGAATGTCACTAAAAATGAACGAAACTTTTAAAAGGGATAGTAAAATATGTCACGAACCATGTTTTCTTATTTAGGATGCCGAAAGGAAGCTTTAATTCACACACTGGCAGAACCCAACTCACCAGTGAGCCAGAAAAGCTTCAATAAGTAAACAGAAATTCAAAGCAATGCTGATTTTTTGATCGCTATTCATTATCGATACATAGAAGGGAATTAGACATACGACAAACGTGTGCAACCGACAGCTGTTCATTCTATATTCTTCTCTTACGGAGACATTACTTCTCGACTCTGTAGGCAAATTGGTGTGGCTGTAGACTTCGTTCGCATTAAAGCTTTTTGTTTTCGTTTTACCGCAGCAAATGTCAATGTTTGCCAAAATTGTGATTAAAATTATCGTGTTTCAAGAGGACGAAGAACGTCAAATGTTTGTGCGGATACGTTGAATGTCACTAAAAATGAACGAAACTTTTAAAAGGGATAGTAAAGTATGTCACGAACCGTGGTTTCTTATTTAGGATGCCGAAAGGAAGCTTTAATTCACACACTGGCAGAATCCAACTCACCAGTGAGCCAGAAAAGCTTCAATAAGTAAACAGAAATTCAAAGCAATGCTGATTTTTTGATCGCTATTCATTATCGATACATATCTTTACTGAGTTTCTGAAGACCAAACAATTAGCCATAATTACAACTTTCGCGCTATTGCTTAATCTCGTGGAGTAATAAGGAAAAACTACCGAATTTCTAAAAGAGAAGTCATGGGCTCTTCCTCAGTAAAGCGTGCCGAAACATTCCGTACTACCTCTCACGCGGTTGCAAGCCCCTAAGTGCATCTTCCATCTCAATGTTAAGCGATCTCTTTTATACGCCAGTTCTTGTGGTGTGCGACCTCTATCTGTTCCTTAAGGTGAAATCTGCAGTAAAAGCAAAGATTACCAGTTTCGAACAATGAAAGATTCGCATACGCCTAGTAGAGATAAAGGAGGGAACGGGTGTATAATGAAGCTAATGGGTTAGTGCCCAGGTTCAAAATCCTAGGTATGAAACAGCAAATGATAGAAGAAGCTTTTTCTAATAGCGATCGCCCTTCGGTAGGTAAGGCAAACCTGACTCGGAGATATTTCTGCCATGAAAAATTTAGTTATATAAAACTATCTGATGTTTGGAGCGACGTATAACTGTAGGCTCTTTAATTTGTGAACTAGCAGAATCAGGTACAACAAGGAGCTGCTAAGCTGCTTTGCAACGGTGAAGATATTGTATGATTTATCAAGTCACAACGCATCAGATGAGCAAGTCACATCATTCACATGGGCTACAATACTTTTTACTAAATATCTCGTGGCATACCAAAAACAATATAACGCCAGCATAACGTCACCGAGGACTTAAAAAAATTAGGCGTCAAAAAGTGGAAATTTCTAGCGCTGGATCGTGTTGAATAGAGGCCCACCATATCGGAGACTCCCTTACGCCGGAATGTGCTCCAAATACTTTGAAGCTGGAGTCGATCAAAAGCCCTTTTAAAGTCGACGAAAACGAGGTACAGCGTTTCTTGCATTTCGACGATTTGCTCGGAAATGAGCCGGACGTTAGCTTTTTGATCCACACACGATCTTCTCGATCTAAATCCAGCTGGCCGCCTACGTAATGTGCAATCAACCAATTGCGTAAATGATCTTTCAAATAATTTTTAGCTCTACTTTTTACTCCATTTCAACCTCGACAAGCCCTTATTGGAAAACCCTTAACCTTTTGACAGTTTGCTGTTCTGCCTATGAATATTTATTGGGTATTTACACAATAATTAACCTTAATCCCAAATTGCTTATACACACACACATACATACATACATAGATATTCGTCAGCAACAAAAGTGACCTTTGACAATTTCATTAGAGTTAGAGTTGGAGTCATACACGCAATTGCTCTTGCACACAAACTGATACATACTCGTACATATGTCTGTACGCTAATAGCGTTAACGTGAAACCTTTTTCTGTCATTTCATAACTCCATGCAACCATTCAACCACATTGTCATCCATTTGTTGGTTGCGCGCGCATGCATAATCGCTGCTTAAGTCGTTGTTTAAGCCTAATTTTTTCTACTTTACTGTCGTGTTTCTGAAAACATGGCCAACGTGCTGTAACCAATAATATTTTCTACGTCATCGTTTCACAAATCGACAACCGCAATGTCCACATGGCACAGTGTGTCAGTCGGGGACAGAAATGTGCGTTGAAATAAGTTCTAACAAGAAAGTTTTAATTTGCGATACTAAAACTACAAATATTCACATATATTTACATGATTTATTTGTATATAAGTAGAAGAACGACCACTTTTCAGTCCATGTGTTATACAATATAAGACATGCACTCGACTGATTCTAACGTATGCGGCGGAAACAAGAGCAGACACTTCCATAACCCAGCGGTACAGGTATATTAGCACTGTCGAAATTAGACAAAATTGTGATGTAACATACGTAAGCCGGTGGACAAGAGGAAGGAGAAAAGGAGGTGGAGAGATCATATTCGCAGAATGCCGAGCGAACGTAAAGCAAATAGGGCGATGAACGGCAGAATAATCCTAGACACTAGACCATTCGGGCGACCAACAAAGAGATGTCACGAATGCTGGACATCCAAATTCAATGAATTACAGTAAAAGTTATCCAAATATATTGTTATACACCGGAATTTTCCTAAATAAACGAATAAGAAAAAGAAGAACTTGGTGACATTTCTGATAATTGTTTGGAATGATATTTTCGGAATGTGAAGGTATGCCTCATGACACTAAACACCAGGCGTTTTATATGCCTGCTTATACAAGGCGGCGCAGAATTAATCGCTCTATCGGAAGATTCTTAATTTTTGCAAATGGTGTCGTATGTCAATCATATTTCACACTTGTGAACTAAACAGCTGCAGTGAGCAAACAGACAAGGAAAGGAGTACGTAAAAGTCAAAAAGAAAGATTTCCATCACTCAAAATCATCAATTTTTTTATTAACTAAAAAGTTATTCAAAAACAAAATTGGATGATTATTTTTGCGTCTATTCATCTAGCGGCCATCGTAACCGAATGGGTTGGTGCGTGACTACCATTCGGAATTCAGAGAGAGAACGTAGGTTCGAATATCGGTGAAAGAGCAAAATAAACAAAAAGTTTTCTCTAAAAGCGGTTGCCCTCGGCGGGTAATGGCAAACCTCCGCTTGTATTTCTGTCATGAAAAAGCTCCTCATATCTGGCGTTCGGAGTCGACTTGAAACAATAGGTCCCTCCAACACCAAGACGCACGTCACAAAGAGGATATACTGCTGATATACCGTAAAATATTTATTTTCATTATGATTCATAAGCTCAGCTTTTCTCTCCTAAATCAGTATTCAGAGCGCTCCTATCAATTTTTAAACTCAAAACATACTTGAAGATCGCCCACTGTGCAGCATAACGACTTCGGGGTCAACATAGACATCGGCAACCGCAGCCACAACAATAATAATAAAAGTAATGCAAGTAAAAATAACAATAACAACGTCATCGATTGTCAACTTAAGCCGCAAATGCGCTTATCTATGTATGTAAATATTATGACAAACACAAGTCAGTGAGACGAGATCAGCGTGGCCACAAACAATGCTCACCGCAATATCGCGTACGTATAAGCATAAAAGTGCACATACACACAATACGCATACATATGTGTGTGTGTATCGCCAGGAATATGCATAAAATACAATACTGAGCACTGATGCTATTCATATATAAGCATGTATATATGTGTGTGTGTCTGTGTGAGTTCGCCATGTAGCAATGATGTTTTGCGTATCTCTAGCATCCATTGCCATTTGTTGGCACAAAAGTTGGTTACAGATAAAATTGAGCCGTATGAACTGTGAGTAGACATGTATGTGTGTGTGTGTTAGTGTACAAACTTACAATAACAAAATTGATTTGTTTCGTTTGTCATCACTTTGCCGTTTATTCGATTTAGCTTCGTTTTGGCTTCGTTGTGTTGGTCGGTGGTTACCTTTGGCTCTTTTTGCGGCTTTTGCCATCTTTGTGGTCTTTGAAAATCTGTCGAATGTGCATTCGAACGTTTATTTGTTCAATCATTCGTGCACTCGTCGTTCTTTTCTTCATGCGCTCAATCCAGATGACTGTCAGTCAATTCCCGTGTGTTTCAATGCTTCTTACTTATTTACATACAAGCATACATACATACAATGTACATATCTACTCCTAGTTAAATTTTTGTGGTAATCGACGTTTTGTTGGATTTGTACAAACATACAATTATATGCGCATGTGTGTGTTTATGTATATATGTGTGAATGTTTGTATGTAGCTGGCCTGTCGATTTGTTCATGGCTCATTCAGGTTGTCATGCCGGTGGACCACATAGGTCGATCGATTCTGTCTTTCCTCATCTGTATGAACTACTGCCTTGCATCTGTGTGTGGATGTAAGTATGTTTTTGTTTGTTTGTGTTTTCGTTTCGTATTATTGTGATTTCCATAGCTGTTGTTATTACATGAGTTGTTGTTGTTGCCTGCACTTACGTTTATGTTTCACATCAATGTTCACCTGAAGGAGGCGGTGGATGGATGGATAGTTTCACATTAAATCTCTTATTTAGCTACACGCAGCTGTACTTGAATGAACGAAAAAAACGAAGCCAAAACAAAAAAAAAATAATAATAATGAATTGAGTACAGTGACTTGGCATTTTTCGTTGGCGCCGCTCGGCTTCTTTTTTCTTTTTTTCTTCTTTCTTGTTTTGTGTTTTTGAGCACTTTTTTGGAGTTAATGATTTTATTTTATGCATAGATAATAAATAAAAAATGCCTTTGTAATAAAATAATTATTTGTTAAGCACGAAATTGGTTTTTTGAATTATTTAATTTGTCATTTCATAAATGATTTTTAATGACTTATTTGTTTGGTAAGTTTCTATGTATTTATTGCGCTGTGTGACCAAGCAGTTTCTTTTCAAAAAGTAGTGGATTTATGTGCCGCATACGACATGCAAACTGCCACTTAATGAATTTTTCCTTGGAACTCAAAACCTCTTTTGCTGGTCGGATGTCAAGCTAATCATGGCCAAAATTAGAAGAAAAAAAAAAACGATAGAAGATAGATCGACTGTGAACGGAGTTCCTTCAGAAAGGTTGAGCTTACATTTTTGATTTGATTGACAAATGATTTTAACTCTGGACCATCTTCCTATGTCAAGCTCTGTCATGTTTTCATCGTTCGTTTTATTCTAATTTATAAGTTATAAAAACGATAAAATGACGGTCCGGGTTAAGGTTGGCTCCCTCAATAACTTCCACCAAGAATTTCGATCTTTGGCAGGCATTCTGCAGTTTTTTCAGTTCAAAGATTTTGGTGTCGTCATTAACTGTGTTAATCCATGTTTCCTTGGGCGATCATTTTATAAGGCTTATAATTGTAAATATTTTTTGTAATTTTGTTTCAATTCATCCTCAAAACATGTCCAACTCTCTTAAGGGTTAGGGGTAGTCAGAGGCCTGAAAAAATGATGATTTTCATAAATTTTGTTTTGCTAATCAATTGCTTTATTTTACAAAAATAAAAACATAGTATTAATACATCTTGTTTCGACTTGACTCTAGCAAAATTAAAAAAATAAAAAACTTTTAAAATTGTAAAAGTTATCGCTGTTTGTGTGGAGCCCGTTTCTCCAGAAGTTCCTTCCGATGCTTCTTTTCAAAATTAACAATATGGCGGCCTCAGCAACTAATTTTCAGATTTTTGAGAAAAAAACCGACTGTTAATTGTTAAAAAAAAAATCGAAATTTTCAATCAGGCACGAGTTTTTTATGTTTTTCAAAAGCAGTATAAATTTTATTGAAATCTATCAAGCGATTTTAAAGTTACCGTGATCACCAGTTCAAAAACATAGTTTTGAGAAAAACTCATTTAAAATTTTGCTGTTGCTAGCTACTTGCTCTCGAACACTCTGGAGCGCCCGAGCTCCCTTTGTTAATTATTGAATAACTGGAAAAGTCTTTCTCACTTCAAATTTTCTCACAATATTTTTAAGATATTATACTTTAAGAAAGTGCAAAAAAGATTCAATTTTTTTAAAATTCTGACTACCTCTAACCCCTTAAGATGCTGAAGCGTGATGTAGTCGGCGATTTAGCGCAGCTAGGCATTCATCCAGGGGTCGATTTTGGACTGCGTTTTTATACCGTTAAATTCTTAACTATCCTTGTGATTTAGCTTTCATGAATAACGAAAGTGAACGTCAGCTGACGCACCCGCGGTGGGAGTGATTGTGGGAAGGTACGAAACGTGTCGAAAAAAAATTTCTACCAACTCATTTAATATCGACGAATTTTTTTTGTGTATTGTTGACATTTAGTAGAATAAAAAAAAATAGTCAGTTGCACCGTCGAGGGGGGAAAATACGTCAGCTGAATAGGTGAACTTGTAAAATAAATTAAAAAGTAAAAACACCAATTGAAATTTTTTAATATAATTTTGGACATACATACATACATATGTATATGAAAATATAATAAAGATGGACAGCTGCGTTTATAGCGGTGGAAAGACCGTCAGCCGAGGCGTTGAAAACTCCGCGCGGCGCCGAGATGTATGGACCCAATGATATATTCTTGCCGGTATTAAATGAGTTGTTAAAATTTTTTTTTCGACACGTTTCGGAGCATCCCACGCACGTACACACCGCTACTGGACCAGCTGACGGTTGGTTTCGTCATCCATTGGATGGCGTTTGCCTTCAGTATTAAAACCAGTCGGCATGAAATGAGGAGGTCAAAATGACCCCTGGATCCTGGACTAATAGTTGACGTAATCAATCGGCATTGGACCAAGGAAGTAGCGTAGGATTTTTCGCTCGAATATTTTAAGCTTTTCTTCATACGCCTTGCGCGTCGCCTAGGTTTCAGAAGCATATATAAGTAAGGCAAGACCTAATTATTATTTTATAGAGTTTCAGTCGTTTCAATCGAGCTGGCTTAACGCCAAACTTTAAGCGCATTTGTGTGTTAAACTACAACAGTACGAAGCGCTGCAAAGGCCTACTTCTAAAGATGGATCGAAACGAACTTTAATGGCTCATCTTCCAAATGGTATCGGAATTATGTCTCAGGTCAGATATCGCAGCAGCCGAAGTTAATACCAGTTGAGCATTCATACTGCTGAGGACTGACGATCGCCTATCAATACACACTTTTAGCTTGGCCCATTGAACAAAATGCGTTTTTTCGCTGCCTAAACATTATAAGAAAGAAATAATAACTTTAGCTTTTGAGCGTGACGTGACTTCTTCCTTATTATTATTATTATTATTAGGAGATTCAGCGTTGTATTCAAGTTTTGCACCCAGTCCACTCTTCCCTTGGTGGAATGTGGGTAGAGAATGTTCCGCTTGGACTAAGCGGGGATATGCTGATCGGTTGGCAGGGAGAAGAACTCAACGGTTTGAGTTCAATTTCCGCCTTTGGTAAAATATGTTTAACCAGATATTACCCCGTTTATGTATCAAGCTGGCGGTTTCATCTTCCTCCCCACCTGCAAATTCCAATGTAGTATTTTCCCAGGTTAGTAAGATGATAATTCCATCTACAATGCCTTGTTAAAGTTCCCGTGATCATGCTAAAACTATTCTTTTTCCATTCCAAGCAAACCATAAAATTTTTATGTTTAATTAAATATTTTTATAATTGCTTTGCAAAGCGATAAACCTGGTAGATTGTCCCAGCATGATTTTCGGAGGCCACCCCTTTCTTAGCTAATTTATCTGCCGTTTCATTTTCAGCTTCACTCTTAAAATCCTCTGCAATTCTAAGTAGTTCCTATCATTTTTCGATAACCGCCCGTCCAAAACGGCTTTGGGGATGTTCGTTCTTTCGTATCATATTTCATGACTAAGATTCCGGGAGAAAGTGCGCCCATTAGCATATCTGGTGAATTCCTTGCAGCGTACGGGCGGACAATATAACAACAATATTCTCTAGCAGGAAACTCACTGGCGACCTACAGAGCTTGCTACGAGTAATCGCTTTAAATGCCTCGAGCTGTTGAGTCCTTGCGCGAAGAACGCAAATTCTGCGTTCTTCATGCACACTCAACTAAGTATTCACAAGTCAAGTAAGGTGCAATTTCTGTCCTTACTAAAGTAGACACACTGTCTAATAATCCTGAATAGGGTTTTTGTAACTGTGATGGCCCTTCGGCAGCTTTTGGTCAGCCTGCTAGTGTATTTCTGTATGATAAAAGGCTATTTGCTGTTCCGTGGAGTCATAAAACTATGGAGCACTCCATTGGGGGGACAACATCAAGAGACACACCATAAAGTGGAAGATAAGCTCGTCCAAATGACGATTGCACTTGCATACAGTGAAACCGCATCAAATTCTACATATACAGTTGTTGGTACTCAACCGAGCAAAGGCTTTGAGGTGTCGTCCTGCCATCTGGCAAGCCACACCTCATCTGCACGAAAACCTGTGTGACAAGAATTTTATTATTTATTACAAAGCGATAGTCTTAACAAAATAATACACAACATCTTTAAGCACATTAATAATTATAATATTTCGTTTTTTGGATTTTCAGTCATGAATCAGCTGCTATAAAAACTGTCTGTTCTTCGGTGGGATTAAGTGGATAAAACGCTTTTCATACGAAAAAGCACTTAGTGCATCAGAGACTCATTCACCATCCACCACTTTGCGCAAAAAAAGGAGTGTACATAAGTAAGTAAGTAATTTGATATCTCGTCACCATAAACACTTAATGCATTACTTACGTATGCGCATACACGCAAGCATACATGTGCATGTGTGTATGTATGGATGTGTGTGTTCTTCCACAATAAATTGACCGATGAATTCGATGATTCACAACAGATCGAACTTCAGCTACCACAAGCAGAGTCAGAGTCAGAGTCAGAGTCGGGGTCGGAGGCGGGGTCCGAGTCAAAGCCATTGACTTGGCGAGGAACGAACCATTAAGAGCAAATGAACAGTGGACAGCGACATATTTGTTGTTTGTACAAATGCATACATATGTATGTACATATATAAACGTCGTTTTGTATGAGATTCATAAAATTACAAATAGTTAACATCCCACAGCGAATTAAACTTGCAAAGAAGCCCTGAACTAGTGAAATAAATTTCTGGTTTAGAACTAGTACGATTTTTACCAGTTACGCACCACTTTGCAACACGTCCCAGCCAACCAGCGGAATCTGCAAAACGCACAATTAGGACTACCTAAAGTACATAATTAGGATACCCTAAGGGTCTCAAAGGAGGATATGCGCCGGAAAAAAGGGCCCCCTTAATTTAAAATATGTGAAAAAGTATGCTATAATTGCTGGTTGTTTGGCTGAGCTCCTCTTCCAATTTATGCAGTGCGTCTTCATTTTTTCTACAAATGGAGGACTTACAATTTCATGCCGCGTTTTTTTATTGGCAGTTTTTCATGGCAGCTATATAGTGAGAAAGCTGACTCAGATAACCGGCAAAGACTCCTCTATTCACATAAGATTTTTTAGAACGGATTTCATAAATAATCTGTAGATAACATAGACGGATAATTTTGGGATTATTGCATTTATTTGTAACTAATCAGCGAATGCGAAAAATATTAAGCAGCAACGGGGTAGCAAAGAGATGCAATGTGAGCTTTGAAGGCTCTGATGCAGTGCTCTTGATTACTTCCGTTGCACTCCATATTCAGAGCGCTCCTTCAGGGTGTTGCGGTTTGACTTTCCTCTCACTCCTGCTTCGAAGCGCTTCGCATTTGGCTGACTGTAGTGTGACTGTGATAATATCCCTTCTCGTACATTCCGAGCGTGGCGTCAGCTCCTGGTTTATCATCAACTATCGGCTGGTTTCTTTTAAAAAATGCTATAAAGGCACAGTTCCATACTTTACAATGATTTTTAATTTATTATAAAGCACAAAGAACAATCGTGAAGTGCAACTTCATTTAAATAGATGCCTTAAAGGGGTCTTCTGTAGGTTATTTTGTCTTGGTGATTTTTCCGGTTTGATTTGATAAATGACTCAGCCCATATTGGTCTTAAGAGTCTGTATCGAATGTTTTCTGGATTATTCGCATATCATTGATCTTCAACGACAGCCTACAATAAAGGACAACGGAGTCTAATGGCAACTATTGATCTGGAATAATTCTGAAAGATTTTTGTGCAGACTTTTTTAGATTAAGCTTTTCTATAATTGAGGTATTTTTTAGAAAAAATATTTTTTTAAACTAATTTTATCTATGTATAAAAACTCGATTTTTGAAGTTATTTTCAAATCGGTCCTACTCCCGTAAATCTTAATATTTTCCCAAAATATTTCGGACGAAGTTCTTAAATGTATTAATTTTATAATTCCAGTGTAAACTTATACCGAGTTTTTTTTTGTGTGCAGTGTTATACATCCTATGTCTATATCAAGGGGTAGACCCACTAAATATTAATGTTGTCACCACTGACCAAAAAAAGTCAGTAACTAGTAGGGTGCCCAATACTTTCGGCCAAGGCTGTACGTAACTCGTTGTTGTTTGTAGTAGCAGCATAAATAGCTCGCAAACATGTACGGAGAAAGCTGTTGGAGTGACAGCCCTTTTCCGGATATAAATTCGGGCGCGTTTCGGTAACGTAAAACCGTCGTGGGAACGATAAGTAATTCGTTGAGCTCAACACTAGTTCGGAGCTATCGAAAAAGAAAGCAGAGCTTACTAAATTTCATCGTCGAATTTAGTACCCACAAATTTAGAATTATCCAGGAAGGCATGCAATGAGGGACACTTTACAACCTCGTTAGTTGCTTATGCGAAAAAAAGCAGAAAGCCCTCAAACTAGCCACGGCTCCAAATTAACTAGAAAAACACCAGTTGCGTGAATTTTCGAGCAGGTTATATGCATTTAAAATACAAAAAGACACCACTGCGGAGAGGGTTACACAGATGCGTACAAGTAGTCAAGTTCGATCAACACAATACCAAGTCAATTGGTTGTCGTCGGCTAATGGGCACTTGCAATGCATGCTGCGCATATGTGACAAACATACATGAATACACACATACCTATATGCATATGAACATACAAATGCATGCACAAATTGCCAGTATGTCTGCGCGCGCGTAAATCAACCAAAAGTGGCAAGTGATGAAATGACGAGCATTAATCATATTCGCTTTTTGGAGATTTCTGCCTTTTTTGTTTTTGGCCAGCGCGCGCATAAAACCAAACAATCGATCGCAACGAAATGCTGACTGCCTGGCGGGCTGATTGGGCAGGCTTACTGCTTGCTGCCACCGCAACTGCCTCGATTAGCTTTTTGGCTACCAGTCGGACGACCAACTGGCTATTCGCATGACGGTGCCTATTTTCTGGCTGACTGGCTGTGGCTACGGCTATGGCTGTGCATCCGTCTGTGCCTGGGCGTTCGCGTTATAATTTAAATAATCAGAAAATGTTGAGAAGTAAATTTTACGCTTTATGAATTTTTATGAACAATTGCTGCTGTTGAACAAGTCCGTTGACTTTGTTTTCATATGCCACACTTTTTTCAGATTTCTTAATGATTATCGTATTTTTTATGGATTTTTATTTTGATCACATTAATCGTTAAGTTGGCAGGGGAGAGGGGTAAAAGTCGGTGTTTATAAATCAATGAAACATATGCATGCACATAGAAAGCGAGACATGCGCTGCCGTTTGGAGTGATTTTGTGTGTGAGGTTTTGTTTTTGGCGCATGAAATATGAGACATGCCGGGCAGCAGATTTGCCGCTTCAAAATAGGTGGGCAGGGGTTAGAAGATTTAAATGCAAGACGAAAAGGGTGATAGATTAAAATTGCATATGAACACGATTTCTGTTGAAGATAATATGCAAATTTATGTGAGTGTAAGTAGTTACATACAAATGATAGATTTCTTGTTATGCCCATTTCGGAAGTGTAGGAAGGAGGAGAATATCAAATTTGCTAGGGAATAATATTTTTGCTGACCAGTCTGTCTTATAGTGTTTTCTTTTCTCGAAAAAAATGTCGCCTCATTTTCTATTTCACAAAAGAAAAAACCTGAAAAATCCAACTCTGCCATAAATTACATATACAAGGTGGCACAAAGTAAATTTTGTTTTTGAATAACTTTTTACTAAATAAAAAAAAAGATTTTTTTATTTATTCATTTAATAATCTAAAAAAAAATCTAAAAATAAAAAATAATAATCTAAAATTAAAATTTTGAGTGATGGAAATCTTTATCTCGACCTTTACGCGCTTCATAGCTTGTCTGTTTTTATACTGCAGCTGTCTAGTTCACAAGTGAGAAATATGATTGACGTACGACGCCATTTGCAAAAAATTATAAACCTTTCGCTAGGGTGATTAATTTTGCGCTACCTTGTATATACGAGTATATATATATATATATATATATATATATATATATATATATATATAATTGGCGCGTACATCGTTTTTGTGTGTTGTGGCCTTCATCTATTTGTGTACTGCGTCTTGCTGTAGTTCCGCTATTCGAGGGGCCTAGAGTTGTATGCTGCTTTTGATGGGCAGAGGAGCCTTTTCATTGCTTAAATACACTCAACTAAGAAATGTTGACCGGTTTAAGTCAAACATTTTGAGAAAAAAACATGCAATCCTATGAAAATAGCACACGACAGCCCTGACGCAGTACAGAAGGACTGAAAATTGCATTCCATATAAGGCGATCCGCACTAATGCTCATAAGTGTAAGTGTTCGCAATGCATCTATACCAAATGTGTTAGCATAAGCTGGAACTAAGCTTTCTTAATGCCTAGATAGACGGTGGCGTTAATCGGGACTACCGGCCTAGTTAACTCTGATTAAAATTGTAGTGTGACACACGGTTGTTATGCGGATTAGTGAACAGCTGATTCGTTTATTGGATAGCTTTGTCAGTAAAAGATGGACCGCAGGCCAAAAAAAAAACGGGTATTAGTTGCCCTGATACTAAGAAATAATTATTTATTTAAAGAAATCTTAAATTGCGATTTCTCAAACTGCTTCGAAACTTCAAAACAATTAATGTAATTTCGAACGAATTAGTGCAAACTAAAATTGAACCCAGTTTTTCTTGTTTTTCTCTTTAAAAGTTTAATTATGTTTCATTCTCAAATATATTAACTGTCATTTTTGGCAATGTTGCCAGAGAAAATTCCCTTAATCCGCTTAAACTATGAGAATTAAGTCTAGTTGCCAGTCCGTATTAATTGCACTTAATTCCTGAGATAATTCCAAATTAAGTCATAAATCCCGATTAACACCGTCGTCTGTCTAGGCTATGATGCACTTGACTTAATCCGCACGAGTTTTTCACCCTAGACAACCCTCTGTAAAAAAGACTGCTTACATGCCGTGGGAAATTTTAATCCCCCAGTTGCCTTTTTAACGACCTTTCATTATAGCTGTTTTGAGAATGGGTTAAAAGTGCCCTTTTAAGTAGAAGTTACGAGTTAAAATCTACTAAAGAAAATTTCAACGTTAAATTCTTCTATAGAAATCTGAAAATAGTTAGTTTATTTGAAGCCGTTTTACATAACATATTTCTGATAAGTTAATCGTACTTTCGGGCAAAGTGTAAAATTGTTCGACTGTGTTATTCATGATTTCTTTTACATAAGAACCAGATCATCCAATTCCCATGTAAACTCGCTCGCTACGTTCAAAAATTTACATATTTTTTCGTGATATTGTCAAATAATGGTTTTTGGCTAAAGTAAAATGGATAGTTTTTACAAAATTCTAATATCTGGAGCATCTGTTAAAACAAAAGATATGTAAGTATATTAAATTAAAGGCAATGAATCGCTATCTTTAGTAATCCTTTTACTTTTTCAACATTTTTCGAATAATGGTCTTGAACTACAAATTTGTTTGTATTGCTTTGAAATATCATCTGTTTGAGCGAATGGGTCTGGTGGGGAACGAGCACGAGACAAAGTTCTTCCGGGCATCAAATATTTAAATAGTCGAGGCACTTGCGTACTGGCGCCCGCGTCAGTTAAGTAAAGCTTAACAAGAGAAAAATTGGAATTTCTACAGTATATCAAATGGGTGTTTTAGAAAAGTTCATATGTAGGTCTCAACTCAACGCTATTCGAAAATAATCCATGAGCTTTTCAACAAGATTGCGCTCAAGCTCAAGGAAAGGCTAAAAAGCCAAGAAACTGCTTCGTTTCAAATTGGCATGAACTAGCCGGCTCAGCCACCTGACCTTAAGATCATTGGGAAACTTCGGACAGATGTCAAAAAAGCTGTAGGTAAAAAGCTCTGGGAAAACTATGAGAAAAGTGAGGAAGGTTTTCTGTCGAGAGGCGTAGACATTTAGTGGGCCAGCAGTATCTGCCAACAAGAGCCATTTGGCGAAATATTAATAATTTGAGCTTATTTTGTGTTACAGAATGAAGTTTTTTTTTTAAATTTACTTTTGAGTTAAAACGCTGCCTAATGCTTCCTTCATCACAATCAAAATGCTTCTTTTCGCACATCTTTATTTTGATAAAATATGGAATACCGTATTTCTTGTTGATAATCGTTTTTCTTATAAACTTGAACATGAGCAAATAAAACAAAATAAAATTCATAGATAAAATCGCATGCTGACATATTTCTTCTGCGGTATAAATTTCGACTGTGTGCCACTGCTACTATGTCAAACAGAGTTGGATATAGTCGCTTCGTTTTCATTTCATATTGTGCATGTAAAACTATCCAAAATCTTAGTAAACCACAAAAATCCACTAACGAAAAGAAAGAGGGTATAATCAAAGAAATTTAAGCATCTTAGAAACTTGTCTTAGCATACATTGCTGGGATTCTCACTAGTCACTGCAGACTGCGCAGCTATCTGCAGGAGCTATCGGCCGGGATATGTCCCAACGACTCTTGCATACCCTGAAACCTACCCTCACCACTCCATCTTACTTCCATGCCATAGTGGGAAGAGAAGAATGAATATCTTGATGTCGTAAAGAAGCGCGCATGCGCTCAGCTCAACCCAGCCCCGTTTGATGCTTGGATTAGATTAGATTACTTAACTTCAACCTCATAGTTTTAATGCCCTCTACTCTTCACAGTACCTCATCTAGACGCAGTCCCTTATTAAACTCAAGATAGATCTGAATTGGATTGAGCGCATGTGCGTATTCTTCCGGCTTCAGTTGGCCGAGATGTCGCAACCTTTTGGACAGATGACGACATCTCCAAAGCTTTCTGAGGAAACTGATTTTGGTTGAGGTATTGTGATTAGTAGAGGGCACAAGTGTTTAAAATAAAATATTTTGCAATAAATATCATTCCTTTGAGCTACTAATAAATTTACCCAAAAAATCCAATAACACGGAAGACTCGCCTTCATTATAAATTCAACATACACGCACTATCTCGTTTCAGCATAACTCCTGAAAATTGCGTTTTCATTTGCCTAACAATTATTTCACTTCCCAAGAGTACTGTTATGCATAGAAAGATTATAGCAACAACTATTTCTGAAGTAATTTTTATTTTTTAGAAAATCGAGATTTGATCATGGAATTCCACAATGCCGTCTGGACGATTCATAGATTAAACGTCTGCGGATATTATTTTTCTTTTGTAACTGAATTGCATTTTTAATCAAATTGAAAGCGATCTCTGCATAAATTTGAAGATATTCATTCAACTACTCAAATACAGACACATACAGAAGGCATTGGAAAATTCCTTAAAATGACATACTCATTTACACTTAGCACTTTACTCAACAACTTAATGAACGTTTGATTAGTTGCTTGGTTGCATGAATGGGTGGTTGGTTGGTGGCTGCTGGCTGCTGGCTAGTGTCTGGTTGCTTGGGTGGACAGATCGACAAATGAGCAAGTCAGCAAATGAGCAAATTGTTGTGCCAATAACACAAATAGTGAGGCAGCTGTTAATTAAGCGTATTGCTGTTGTTGTCAAAGTGCAACACAGATGCTGTTGGGCGGATAAATGGGTGGACAGATGGATGGATGAACGAACGTTTTTGCTATGATGAGTAAATTGTTATTCTTTCGACTGCCAGTTTTCGAACAAAGTTCACAAAATGATAGACACCTTAGTATTTATTTAGTTTTGAATGGTATAGGTGGGCTGGCATGCAAAGTTTATTTGCAAAGTGGTACTAAGTTGTAGGTGTACTTGTAGTATTCACAAAATAGAAAATTAGCCAATGCACTTGTGTATGTATGTATGCACATAACTGAGCAGAACAGCACACAACTGCCAAATCACATTGACCCAAATAGTCGTGAACGTGAAAATGAAATCATTCGGCACTCAATCAATCTTCGCACTGCATAGCAAATTGTTGCACATAATGAAAATTAACAAACATACATCCATATATGCATACATACAGCAGGGCGGTACCTATGAAGGGGATCAAGGCATACGACGGCTCCAGCGACCCCGCTAATGCTGGCAAGATGTACTGAGGAATTAAAAAGCTCCAAAAAGCTGCAAATAATTGATAAATTTGATAAATGTAGGGTTTTAGTAGACATTTTAGCATTTTTTAGAAAAAAACAGTACAACAATCGGTTTAGCCCTTTTTAGTTTGTTGCGAGTTCAAAATTCGTTTTAATTTTTTCAACACATTTTGGTTTATAGACACGCCTCTTTTGTAGTTTTAAGCAATTCATGTAAACTAAAACCTTTCAGGAGAGATGAGCTTTGAAATACAAAAAAACCCCGTGTAAATTGGGTCATTCTGTGCAAAGTTATTAGCGAACATAATCTAAGGCTAACAAAGCCGCAGATTTTGAACTTTCTAGGTATCCTTAGCGGAGATTGTCCGTTAGGTGTCCATGCTGTGAGATATGCGATTGGTTCAAGTACTTTCTGCAAAAGCTGTCTGGAGGATGAGGTGGAATCATCTCAGTACCTTCTTCCCAGCTGATCTGCTCTCATCGGGCAAAGATTTTGACATCGGGGTTCTAAACCTGCGGCTATTGCGGATTTAAATATCAGAAATCTGCTGAATTTCATCAGTACCTTGAAATCGATAATACAAAAGTAATTAGCCACTGTTGGTCGCCATCCTCTAATCCAAAGCCCCTTCTTTCTTTTTTCACCTGTTTAGTGCTTTACCTTCTGTTTCCCCCCAAAACCCTCCTGTATGATTTCACCACGGACGAATTTTGATTCTTTGTGGAAGTGGAGCTCCCTCGCGTGTGCAGCCATTTATCCCATCTTATCCTATTAGCGAACATATACATATACATACATTTTATTTTAGGATTTCACTTTATAAGTGTAGAGAAATTTAAATTGAAGTTATTTATACCGAATGAAGAAATACAAATTACTTTCTCTCCAACCTCTCTAAATGGAGTGGAAATTGCAGTGTAAAGCGGCTACAGGATAAAGATGGGAATCAAGCCACATATTGTACACTGGATGTATTGAGCAGTTGCATGCTTCACAGATTACCGGTGGTCTTAACAGAAAACTATTTGAAGTGTAAAAAAGCAGATTCCACGCTTGTCACTGGGAGACTTTCTCTAACACTTCGTCCAGTGAACTTCTATGAAAACGTCAGACTGGTTGTGCCTGACTGTAACTCAGCTTTGGAGAATACAACTACAGCCAAGAGAACTCTTAGATTTCAACACTCGAAATTTCTTTATTATACTTCTTTAAACTTGCGAGTGCTAGAGGGCACTACTATTTTCTGTTATTTTGACCAACAGTTTTTCTATAAGAATCTAAGTCCAATAGCCGCACATTTTTCCAAATCAAAATCTATAGTACATACATAGGTAGATATACTCACTTTAAGGAGCTTTCGCTAAGTCTAACCCCATGCCCACCTGCACACTGCAATGAGTTTCACATCGAATTTGTAGCTATAGTGACCATCTTAGCTCCAAAAATCTCCTTCCTCGGTGTAGTTCATTATAATTTATTCCAACAGCCAAACTACTATTTAATCTTTACAATCCTCTCCGAAGATCGAATGCCGAGGTTAAGTAGACTCTCCATTCAAACATGTGGGTTTCTGGAAACAGGTGCATCACTGTGAACAACGACACTGCAGAGAATTGCGAACAGCTAACAATGGAGGATGCCAAATTTAGGCAAATTCTGCCCAGATTGCTGGTATCCTATTATATTCTTATAAGTTCTGTAAAGTAAGAGCGACTTTCGCTGAAAGGAAAAATGAATTACACCGAAATTCACTTGTTAAGTGACCAGAGAAATCTAGCTAAGGGACGATGACAAAATACTCATGTTGCGCAACTATCTTGACGGTGTAATAAGACAGCACTGCTTGACGGATATACATCGAAATTTGATTGACTTCCTCTCCATCGGCTTTTGTTATAGTCGTCGAGGTGAGGAGGAAGTAGAGAGATTTGCACATTAGCTATGCTTGGTTGCGGCATCTCTACTTCAAAAAATACATCGTAATCTACTATTTATATTGGCGCGTACATGTTTTGTTGGGTGTTTGGACGAGCTCCTTCTCTAATTTACGGTATGTATCTGTATGATTTCCCACAAATGAAGGGGTCCACAGTTTTATGTCTCCTCCAAATGGTCACAGATGGTGGTTGATGCCCACAGTGGCCGCTTTAGTCGAATGGGGTTGTGCGTGATTATCACGCCCCATTCGATGCGGCTCGGGTTCGTATTCTACTAACAAAATTATATACTTACGTGAGATCCATGCTTCTCTAAAATGTGTTTAAGTAGTTCATAAAAATAAATTTGACTCTCCCTCGCGAAAACAAGATTTTCGACTTAGAAAGTAATTGCTGTTGGCAACAGAACTATTATAAAAATTTGCTGAAAAAATATTTAAATTTCAAAAGTAGTTTTTCAAAAAAATAAAAAAAAGGAAGATTTATTCTGGATTTTGAGAAATAATTTTTTTTTAATTATACATAAGAGCAATATGTAAAAAATATTCATTCTTCACAACAGCAAGAACGTGACATTGTGAAAAGTTTTTTTTTGTTTTCTGCTGTTTTTATAAAAAGGTAAATCAAAACAGCGAATACTATATAACTCAAAGTTTCAAAGTTTGTACATAAGATTTAAAAGTTCTATATATTATCGTAAAAATTTGGAATTCTTTAATCAAATTTTTACAAAAATTCTTGGTATACAGTTTTAAAATCCATCCTATTTTGGTTTATGCCAGTTAAAAGTGACCTAAAATTCGCATTGTTTTTTTGTTGATGGTGTTAGCATCTTCGACCATAAAATGATTGCTCGAAATTTGTATACTCGTATATGGAGAAAATGCACCAGAACACCAGCAAAAAAAATTATCAAAAATCGATGCAAATTAAATGAACTATATTTTTATAAGAAACAAAAATTAAAAAAAAAAAATTAATAAAAATAATTACATGGTCAAAAGCTTACAATATTATTATTGTGAGCGCCTCTGTACATACATATATTATATATATATTTTACCATATATTTATTTTAGTGTTGCAAGTATGCAATAGATCAGATATTTATTTAGTGCGCTCGCAGGCAAAATAAAAATAAAAAAATGTTCACAACTAGCCAACTATGTAAGTACGTAGATACTCAAGTACACACAGAAATACTCATACGCGCAGATATTCGTACTATTATTTAGCTATAGAGCTGTAGCATGATCTGCGCAACTTGCCAACCAGCGCACCTCCCCCGGCTGGCAGTCAGACAATCAGCCAGTCAATCAGCTGGTCAAACCACGGGATGTGTTTGCACATATGCATGTATGTATGTTTGTAGTTAGTTATGTATGTGTTGTCAAATAGTCTGTGGTGCCTGCTGGGGGGAACTCCGACCTTTGCTCGGCAGCGCACTAAATCAAATACTTGTACGTAGATATCCACATATAGTATATATACAGATGTGAGTGCACGGCACGAGTAGTTGCAGATGTAATGCAAAAACACTACAAATAAAAAAAAATAAGTCTAAATAAATCATTGTTGTAATTTTCGCTTTTCAGCGTCTTTGGGCGTGATAGACTGACTACTTAGAGAATTTTAAGTGGTTCGCCTTAATAAATAATGTAAGAAAATTATTTGAATGATTTGTTGTCAAAATGTAATGGGGGCAGGCATAGGCTATGGCCAAATACGCGAACACACTATCTGCATGCATGGTATGCGCATGCACACATAGCAACAGACACACATACACACATATTTGCGAGGTGTGATTAAAATATGCAGCGCATAATTTTATTGCGAGACAAGTAACGAGATGACAGCAAATATTTTCCTTCAAAGCGCTGTTTTTGGTTAGCGATACTTTTAGTGCAAAGTGAGGTTCTAAAGTATTTTTTTTTTGTTTTGTTTCCTTGTTCACTCCGCTTGAGGGCATAGGGACTCGACAAGACTTTTCCATCGTACACGGCTCTGGGTTGTTGTTTTCGCGCCGTCCCATGTGATGTCGGCATTTGCTAGCTCGCGCAACATCGACCTTCGCCAAGTATTCGTGGTCGATCGCGACCTCTACTCCCTTGCGGATTCCAGTCCAGTGCCATACTCGTATTGCCTTCTGGTGGTTTTCTAAGCGTGTAACCTATCCATCGTCACTTTCTGCATTTGATTTGCCATAGGATGGAGTTGATTTGCATAACTTGGAAACCCAACATTGAGAAGCAGATAAGAAAGTGAGCAATCGCCTTGTATGGTTGCAAGCGCCCTATTGGAAAACGTTGGCACCTCTCACATGAAGTTTTATTTTGGCTCTACACTACCAACTCACTAGAGACGACGAAATAGGTGAAGAAGCTGGAGATAGTTCAAAAGACTGCACTCATTGGAATTAGAGGGGCGCTTCGAACTACTCCTACTCTAGCGCTTAACGCTATGTTAAATATGGGGCCTATAGATATCGCAGGCAAAACTGCCGCTGCACGTATCGCAATCAGACTGACAGGTTCGGGTGGCAGACTCGACCTAACTTATGGACACTCAACTATCCTTAAAAACTTTGGGTTCATCCCCCTATCGAGGGATTAGTGTACACCCTCGCTTAGTCCAAGCGGAACATTCTCCACTCACATTCCATCAAGGGAGGAGTCGACGGGAGGCTACACTTGAAGACAGAGCCTGATGAGCGTATTCACGGATGGCTCGAAATTGAAAGGAAGGGTTGGCGTAGGAGTATTCTGCGAGGAGCTCTCCATCAGACTCGAGTTCAGGTTAGCGAACCACTGCAGTGTGTTCCAAGCAGAAGTAGCTGCAATCAAAGAAGCAGCTGATTGGCTATTCATTTGCGTATTAACTGTCAAAAAAGTAAATATTTACTCCGATAGCCAAGCGGCAATTAAGACCTTCAGCTCAGTAATGGTGCAATGGAAACTGGTGAGGAAATTTCTAGTTTCACTTTCGATTGTAGCTGACTTCTTTGACATAAGGCTCATTGGGCTTCCTGGTTAAAGCGACATTGCGGGAAACTGCGAGGCGGCGAGATAAAGGACTAGTGAGATAATTTCTCCGCGAAAATCACAGCTTCCGAATTTCGTGGGTGCCTTCACAGGTCCCTATCCGCGAGCTATGCATGGTGTGAGACTTGGAATCAATCCGGGTCAGCTGTATGGAGGATTAGGTGGAATCATCTCAGCACCTTCTCCTTAGCTGCCTTGGTCGCGCGGGCCAAGATTTAGGCATGTTGGATCTCACTTCTATGCTACGCCTGCTGATATAGCAGGCCTTGATATTAAAAATTTGATGAGCTTCGTCAGCAGCATAAAGTGGTTAACTTAACCGCAAATCAGTCAGCGTTCGTAATCCACAAATACTCATTCCGGTGAGACATCACTGGCTAAGGCTACAAAACTGCACATTTTGACAGCGCTTTCACGAGAAAAAGAGAGAAGAAAAAGAGTTTCGCATCTTATCATCTATGCCTGGGGAAGCAATACTCGTAGTGCATTCAGGTCATATATTTTGAAATTACTTCACTCGAATGGGAAAAAATTGGTTCAAAGGAACCCAAAAATATGTTGAACTTCCTAGACTATAAATATTTATTTTTGCTTCCCCAGCTCAAAACTTTAGTTACACCCTCGTATTTTTTTCTTTCTCTAATTCTAATGAATGTATAAATATTCATTTTCTACTTACAAATGCTTGCCTCCATTTTGATTCGTCACCTGACATCTCAATTGCTAACAGGTACAGTAATTTGCGGTAATTAATAACTTGGCAATTCAGTTTCATTGCCCATAATTCAAAATATAACTATACATATTTGCATGTTTGCACCCATACAAATATACTTAAAAGTCTATTAGATTATAAAATATCACAGTTCACATATTAACCCAGTTGTGAATGATACCCGTAGCTCGCGAATGACAACAGATTGCATGGCCATAAATCTTAATTTACCTAAGTAAACGAGGATCAATTAAGCCATATTTATTTTTTGCATAAAATCGAAAAACAATACATAACAAAAGGCATACATCTAGAAGCATATATAGACATATTTACGGTGTCCCATAAATACACAAATGCGCTACTTGCATACATATATACACATATACAATTGCACCACAAGCATCACCCGTCAGTGCTCATTAGTCATCGTTAAAGCGATGAAGGCAATATTTATGTTGTCAATAATCGAATTCACTGCGTGGAGCTACGAGTGGTATTGTACTCGCGTAGTACTTGCAGCTTAAGAGCCATCAACGTTCTGTGTTTTAACCTGAATCAGTGAAATAAATCAAAAACTTATTTCTAATTTGCTGATTTGTGATCACCATTTTTATGCATTTTTTTTCTTTTGTTTTGTGTTTTTGGGTTAAATAGTAATCATCATAAAAATGCGCATGCGCTTGAAACTATTAACAACTATGAAGGTGACAGGGGCTAAGGATAGCGTAAATAAAGGTGACGCATTCAAGTGCTCAACCAGCTACGGTCGCCCATTCGAATTGACGGACACTTAATCTCACGCTCGGCGCATGCACTACGAATTGTTTGACTTGCTTGAGTAGCCTGAATGACATTTACCTGATTTTCAAGCAGAAATAGGCACTTAGACAGTTGAGCGATAGTGTGACCAACTGCCTGACTGACTGAGTTAGTTACCTATAGTTGTTCGTCACATCTAATGGTGCTAATGTTCATTAGCGTTTTTGTTGAGTTTTACGACTGCGACACCTCGCGGAAATTGCAATACCCGTTTAATTCTATATGAATAGCCAAGAAATAGTCGCTGCCAGGCTACTGGTATGATGTTGATGCTGGAGCATTGCAGGCAGAATGGCAGTGACGGACTGGTTAACTACTTATTTAGTTGGCCTAAATGCTTTTATTGGACGTTGATCTGCGCAGCTACGTATATGTGTGTATGTATGTGTAACTAACTGCCTGAATTTTCGGTATAAAAAACGAAGATTTCTTTAGTTCATTTCATGAGTGGAGGTTGGCCATTCGCATGGAATTTTGTAGCAAATATGATCCGTCTTAAGGGGACAGATACCTGTAAAAGGCCATATTTCCCCTGATTTTCATTAAAATTATTTAAAATGGAGAAGTCAATATATTTTTTTCAAAATTCGCATACACTTTATTTATCATTAAAATAATATTAAAATTTTTTTTATTTTAATTATATAAAATGGCGGATGTACACTCAATTCTTCCAGGAAGGTCGCAGAGGGGCTTCTCAATCGGCGGGCATTGTAGCATCGGCGTTAGTCCCCTGAATACAAAAAACCAAAAATTTTTTTATTTCTGCCATGAAAAATCTCCTCATAAGAAACTATCTGGCGTGCGGAGGTGGTATGAAATTGTAGGTTCCCCCATCAAGACTGATAGCGCAAATTGGAGGAGGAGCTCGCCCAAATACTCAACAGAGGATGTGAGCGCCAGTTATATATATATAAACATATATATATATATGTATAAACGAGTATATATATATGCATATGCATATGTATATAATATTATATACAGGGTCCGCCATATAACTTTACGGAATTAAAAATGCTATAAAAAAGAAACTACTCAATGTTTTTCCAAACTGTTTTTTTATTTTGAAGTACAATCCTTCCGGTTAATGATGGAACACAACTTCATTCATATGGCTGTCTCGGCGTCATACCAAGGTCTTTACGCGAAATTCGTCTCAATGATGTCTCCGAAATGTCCAATTGTTGAGAACGACGGTGAACTGATGTTCCTGGTGATTCACGAACACTCTCGGCCACAGCAGCAATATTTTCGGGTGTACGCACGGTTTTTGGTCGGTCACGCGTTGGTTTGTCAATAAGCAACCCAGTTTCTCTTACTTTTTTCGCAAAGTAGGCACATACGCTTCATTCGGTGCTTTTCTTCTTCCCATTGCCGTGCGTAGTTTTCGTACACATTCTGCAACATTACCATGATTTTCAAAGTAATGTCGCAATATTTCCCAGCGTTCTTTGAGCGTACACACGACCATTTTCGTTCAGCGGAAGAATAAAACTAATTTTCTGTCAAATCAGATGACAGCTAAGTGTTACCATTCTTCAAATAATACCTAGTTCAAATCCGTAACGATAGATGGCGGGCCCTATATATGCAAGGTGGCTCAAAATTAGTCATCCAATTGTTTTTTCAATAACTTTTTAATGAATAAAAAATGATTTTGAGTGAGGGAAATCTTTATTTTCGCCTTTACGGAGATTCACAAATATCACATATGATTGACGTACGACGCCATTTGTAAATAATAGGAATATTCCAATAGAGTAATTAATTTTGCGCCACCTTGTGTATACATAGATTTTCTTCTTCTCCACCCACAATTCCTGTTACTGATAGTTCGAATACCTCATTTGCGGCTTCCTGTTCCCCTTCCCCTCTTGAGTTTAAATTACACCATAATGTACGATGCCCTTTTACCTGTCCAAGTGACCCCCTAACCTCTACCTACATCCACTATGAAGTCGGCTATACTTTTCTGCTAAAGCGGGTATTTAATATCTTAATGTTTTTCTTTGTGCTTATGGCGTTCAGTAATAAATTCTATGTGTTTTTATGATTTCCGTCATTTCTGTTGTCCATTATTTATGTTAAGTTTATTTTTTATGCCCCCACTCTTATATATTTTCGTGTTTGTTTAAGTTTTATATATTTTTGTCGTTCTTATTTTTTTTTTCTTTCTAAAAGCCATTTTACACTTTTCAACTATAAAATGTTAATGTTTTTTGACTGGCGCCAGTTTTGTAATTCTATACCAGCCAACCAAACATTCGCATTTGTACCAAATCTAGTCCTTCTACTCCACTCTGTTCAAAAGTTGTAAGCGAAAAAAACGCGTTTTGAACAAATAACTCAATAGTTTTTGTCTTGTACATTTTTTATTATTATTGTTTTTTATTATTATTTATTTTTTTAATACTTCGCATAAACGCTATGCTAAGTAAGTAGCGCGCAGGCAAAGAGCATAGCTAAAACGCAAAAGTCAATGTCCATTTCAGTGCGAACTGTAACTGATGGCAGCAGTTCCGCCAACAGGTAAAAAAGCGTATGGATGGAGCGGCCGCCATCTATACTCGTTACGAGTACAGCCACTGGCACACACATATGCACACATACACGCAAGCGCACAGGTATCTCAATTTAGTTTACTAACTGGTCGGCAGAAAGTGCATACAAATACCGTTGGCTAGCTACTAATGGTAAGCAGGTATCCAACGCACGTTGGTAAGATTCATGACGAGTATCCAATTACAGTTAGACTTTATGCAAATTACTCACCCACACGCAGCCGATCACAAATTGGTTGCTGAATTAAATCATAAAAAGTAGCTGCTGCATCTGTCTAGCTGTCTGTATGCCTGCCTGCCTTTCTGTCTGTTTTTTTTTTTTAACCTCCCCGACCACTTGTGCACACCCACCCAGCTGTCCAAATATGTTACTAGTAGCATTTAGTTGCATACCTTGCCAGTTATCAACTTTCTCAGCTGCCATTGAGCTCAACTGGCGCAGTTTGCTAATGAGCCGCCCAGACAAACTTCCTAGACAATTGCACTACAAATTACATAAATTTCGCTCCTAATCTTTGTTGCGTTCCCATTTGCAGCTTCGGACAGCGGGAAGGGGTAGAGCTCTAATGCGTAACAACAATTTTCTATTGCTCTATTCAAATTTCGTATTCGTGTCTAGCCTAATCACTTTGGTTTGATGCGAATACTTTGCGAGAAAATTGAAATTAATCACAACAATTATGGCTGTAAGTGATTTGATAGTTTAACCCGGAAAGTGCAATTCAATTGATAAGCAACACTGGTATTAAATCTCGGAAACAAAACTAATTTATTTCGATTGCCCTGCAATCAAGCGAAGAAGCGCACAAATATACAAATGCATATATATGAGTACTTTTGTATTGTGGCTGCAAAGTAATCGGGTAATGTGAGTATTCAGTTAACCTTTAACAGCGCAGGGGCGAATGTCGTGAATTCGTTATGGCTCCTTCATTTACTTGCTTTGTAGATTTATGCCTCCCGTTTATCACAACACAATCGGTTTTATTAATCAATTTTTCCAAAAAGTAAGAAAAAAATTCTATGAATTGGCTAAACTTCGAATCTGATGAGTTAGACACTAAAATGTGTGGGGCCTTGGCACGATTGGGAGGAGTTTGTGAAAGATACTGAATTTTGCAGAATTAAAGGGCAATCTTTGATAGACATTGTGTCTTCATATCAGATTTTGATAGCATAAAATATCTCTTTACTTTGAACTATTTTCCGTCGAAACCTGGGTTTGCAGACGAAATGCTTCTGTTCGTGCAAATCTTACACCAAAGTTGGGCAGATTGATAATGGTAATTAAGCTCTCCCGAACAATGCTTGATAATTTCGGAAATTGTTTAAGCTAAAGCAACAACTCGTTTAGCCATGAATCACCACGCACGACTAGAAAATAGTAAATGTTGCACTAATTTCCAACCCGACAGAAGATTAAGTTTTTCTCATTGTGCTCATCAGATAAAAAAGTAACCAGACAAGTCGATTCTACGAGCTCAGTAGTGTACAACACTAAAACGCTAGCCTGCTGCTATCATTGCGTAAAAATTGCCCTTGAACCTTTAGTAAACTAATTGAATTTATTTCACAAATTAATAAAAATAAGAAAATATCTATACAGCATCTTTGTATGCCTGACGATTAGGAACTACACTTCACAGAATCACCTTAATTGATTTATTTTGTTTTTATTTGATTAAATTTGAATTAATTTTCTTTATTTTATTTCATTTTATACCTATTATTTAACTGGAGTATACTATACTATATTAAAAAAATATGTTATTTATTTTCCTCTTCATACACTGCTGAACGTTTTCATTTCATTGTCGCTTTAAAATCCTCGGTTAAAAATCAACTCACTTTGTGCCAAATATGAGCAATTCTGTGTGTGATTAATTACATAAAATCTCTTGTTTCTAGGACTTGCCTTACAATTCGATCAAGTTTAGACAACTCTCACTTTTTTAACAAGCCTCTTCTGCACAATTGCTCCACGTTTCTGAACATGTAAATTGACACAGTATCGATAATTCACTGCAGTACTCTTAGGCAGATAATAGGGTAATAAATGAATTGATATTTCCTCACTGATTCTAATCATTGCTGTAACTCTGACTTGGATTCTGGTGCAAAATAACGTAACCATGTTTTATCTATTTACTGCGTGTGTCTGACCAGATCGATGTTGGGATGTAAATTTTTCCTGCAAGCTGGGAAGATTCTAAATTTTTCATTAACTAAAAACAAGACAAAGTGAGTAATCACCATTCGATGGATCTGTGACTAACTCAGTTAGTTGCTCTTTAACCAAATCTCAACAGCTTTGCCTCGTTAGAATGAGTGAGGGAATTATAATTTGCTTAAAAAGAATTGCGAAGGGCAACTCAAGGGGGGCCTCTACTGTAAAACTTAAAAAAAATCGATTTTTTACTTTTTGTTGAAACATACTCAGAAACAACTCCAGAATGTTCCATGAAAATCTTAAAAAGAAATCTTGAATAGTTTTCAAGTTATAAAAGTTTTAGCAAAGCCGGTATAAACTGAGCGCTCGAGCGGCTTACGGTCATATGCGTGTTTTTCTCGAAACCACGTTTTCAAAATTGCCCACATCACAGCTCCGTGAAAAATTAACATATCAAGCTCAAACTTTGATAGTATATGTTTAACAATATTTACTACTTTTTAAAGCTATGGTGGGAAAAAATTTATTATTTATAACCCCTTTTTTAATAACAAAATGACAACAAAAAAATGTCGATTTTTTAAAAAACTTCAAAAATTTTACAAAAAAATTTTTTTTTGCAAGTAATAGGCTTAACAACTAAAAATAATGATATATAATAAAAAAATTTGGTTTTTTTCATTTCAGATTTTTTTTAAATGCGCGACAGTGTGGGCAGATTTCAAAAGGCGTTTCGGGGGAGCGGCTGTACAGCTGCCATTTTGAAATGAAAATAAATTTAAAAAATTTTTTTGTACACTCAAGACCTGTGTTTATGTAACCCTAAACTTTTTTTTACTAATTAAATTAATACAAGTATGAAAACAAAATCCATGAAAATTTGATTTTTACAGTAGAATCCCCCTTAAGTACCTGCGTAGTGTTTAGCAATTATTTGTCAGGCAAGGAGAGCCACTTAAAAGGCTGATGATTCTCAAGTAAATAAATATTTCATTTTATATTATTTTATTTTATTTAACTGGAGTATACTATATTATTTCTCAATTTAATTAATTTAAATAAACTTTATTTTATTTTTGTTTTTCATCGTTTTTGTTTTTTTATTTTCCTCCATTTAATTTTATTTTGTTTTATTTATTTATATTTAACCTTTAATATTTTAGTTTTTAGCTTAAGTAATTTATACTATTTTCTGCTCTATGATTATATCTCATTTGAATAAAATTGTATATTATCATGCAGGCCGCCGTAGCCGAATGGGTTCGTGCGTGATTACCATTCGGAATTCACAGAGAGAACGTTGGTTCGAATCTCGGTGAAAGAAAAATTAATAAAAACATTTTTCTAATAGCGGTCGCCCCTCGGCAGGCAACGGCAAACCTCCGAGTGTATTTCTGCCATGAAAAAGCTCCTCATAAAATTATATCTGCCGTTCGGAGTCGGCTTGAATCTGTAGGTCCCTCCATTTGTGGAACAGCATTAAGACGCACACCACAAATAGAAGGAGGAGCTCGGCCAAACACCCAAAAAGGGTGTACGCGCCAATTATATATATATATCATGCAATAAAAAGTTTTTTACGTTGAATTTCAAATTCAAATCCTAATTTTATTTTCTTAAATTGTCTTGTTTTAGATCTTAAATGTTTTTTCATTAAAATTTCTTTTTTAATTTTATTCATTTCGTTTTATTTTATATTACTTTATTTGATTTAACTATAGTATTTCTTTATTTAATTTAATGTAATTTAATTTTAATTTTTTTATTTCAATTCATTTTATTTAATTTTGATTTATCTTTTTTTATTTTATTATTATTTTAATTTTATTATATATAGTTCTGAATTTTTCAGTTTTTATTTAATACTATTTTATTTAAGTTTTCTTTTAGTGTTAATAACTTCTATTTAAGTGAAAAAACAAAATGAAGAGAAAGTTTTTTTCTAATAGTGGTCGCCGCTCGGCAGGCAATGGCAAACCTCCGAGTGTATTTCTGCCATGAAAAAGCTCCTCATAAAAAATATCTGCCGTTCGGAGTCGGCTTAAAACTGTAGGTCCCTCCATTTGTGGAACAACATCAAGACGCACACCACCTCCTAGGAGGAGCTCGGCCAAACACCCGAAAGGGTGTACGCGCCAATTATATATATATATAAAATAGGGTAATAAAAATAGGGTAATAAAACTAAAATAATATATGTATATATATATATATATATATATATATACATATATTATTTTAGTTTTATTACCCTATTTTTAGCTGTTTTTTATTTTAATGTGTAATTAAGTTTTTTATATTTAATTTAACACAATTTTTTTTAATGCTTATTTTTAGACAATATTTCATATAAACTAGTTTTTTTAGTTCAATTTTGCTTTTTTAATTTAATTTTTTAGGTTTATTTTATTTTACTTTATTTAATTTTATTTTATTGCATTTTGTTCTATTTTATTTTATTTTATTTATTTATTTTTTAGACTTTATTTCATATAAATTTATTTTTATATATAACTTTATTTAATTTTCGTTTCTTTATTTAACTAAATTTTATATAATTTCAGTGAATTTTGTTTTATTTTATTTTAATATTTAAGTTTTTTATTATTTTATTGAATTTGATTTTATTATATTTATTTTTTTTTTATTTTTTAGACTTTATTTCATTTAAGTTTATTTTTTAAATTTTATTTCATTTAATTATATTTAAATTTTTTTAGTTTAATTTTTTACTGCTTTAATGAATTTTGTTTTACTTTATTTTATTTTTTTGTAATATGTCATTAATTCCTTTTTATATTTAATTGAATTTAATTTACTTATATTTAATTTTTTTATTGTTTTTTTATTTAAACTTATTTTTTAAACTTTATATCATATTATTTTTTTTTATTTCACATAGTTAGTTACTGTTTTACTTGATTTTAATTTGTACTCAAATTCCTTTTGCAATTAAGTTAATGGAGTTTAGTTTTATTACATATCATTTTTTAATTTTTTTTAATTTTTAGACGATATTTTATTTAAAACTATTTTATTAATATTATTTTATTTCATTTTATTTTATTTTATTTTATTTTATTTTATTTGATATACTTTTATAATTTTATTTTATTTTTCTTGCTTGTTTTTTAGCTCAATATGTATAATAGTATAGTAATATATAGTATGCTTTTTTATTTAATTCAATTAATTTTTTGAATAATGCCAAACTCACTGCCTGTTAATAGTTTTTTCAATTATTGCGTTTACACACACTTAATTCCCAACACATTTGTCTATTTTTAACATTTAAACTTCGCATTCTAAAAATATGTCGAGTGGTTGTGTACGACAAAATTAGAGTGTTCGTGTGAATAAAAAGTGTGTACAAATAGGCGAAATAAGCAACAATTATTCTACCCTCATTTGCACGTTGTCAAATCTTCTGTCATTTTTGAATTGAACCATTGAAAGTCAAGTAGCCTCTTGGTCAATATACGTCAATCAATGTGATCATCAGAAAAAATCCCAGTCATTGCCGCACACGCACTTGAACGCACGCGACGCACGAAATTCCACTAATCAATCTTAAGTTTTTACTGAGAAAATATTTTTAAATATTGTGAGAAAATTTGATTCTGCACGCATTCACTTAAAGAAAAATTTGTACTTCCTGCGGCTAAATCATCCCATTCCCCCCATTTGAAATTCTATTTTCTTGACCGCAGGGGATGCTTGACTTATCTGTCCTCTCAATTGCTCACTTGAGTGTTAAGTTGGATGTGCAATCTTGGCTAAATTTGTTGTTCAGTCAATGTGGATGGTAAATATTTATTTACTTGAGAATCATCAGCCTTTTAAGTGGCTCTCCTTGCCTGACAAATAATTACTAAACACTACGCAGGTACTTAAGTTGCCCTTCGCAATTCTATTGAAGCAAATTATAATTCCCTCAGTCATTCTAACGAGGCAAAGCTGTTGAGATTTGGTTAAAGAGCAACTCACTGAGTTAGTCACAGATTCATCGAAAGGTGATTACTCACTTTATCTTGAAAAATTTAGAATCTTCTCAGTTTCCTAGAAAAATATACACCCCATCATCGATCTGGCCGGACACACGCTGTGAATAGATAAAATAGGGTTACGTTATTTTGCACCAGAATCCTAGTCAGATTTACAGTAATGATTAGAATCAGGTGAAAAATCAATAAGTCGGCATCCAAGTTCATAGTGAGGAAATATCAATTCATTTATTACCCTATCATCTACATAAGAGTACTGCGGTGAAAGTTCGATACAGTGCCAATTTACATGTTCAGAAACGTGGAGCAATTGTGCAGAAGGGTCTTAGAAACAAGAGATTTTATGTAATTAATCACACACAGAATTGCTCATACTTGGCACACAATGAGTAGTTTTGTTTTTTGTTTTTTTTTTTAAGAAGAAATTAAATAAATTTTTTTTAAAGATATGTATATAAAGATATATGTATGTTTAAAAATGTATTTCATCTGAAAGGAACTGCGTAGAGCAAGAAGGAAAACGAACTATTTTTTTGTGCTTATACGCCTCACATATTTTTAGTAAAATGTCGTAGTTATAGTCGCACAAATTATCAGAAAATATTATTCTGGAACCAAAATTTATTCTATGAGGTTTGTCTATTAAGTAAGGAGGCTGACGCTGCTATAGAAGAAGTTGTCATGCGCTAAACTTCTCCTGGGAACGCATAATCTCTCGCTTCTATTTGTGTATCATACCAGTACAGTTAAAGCCTTTGCTCTCGTTATAGCTGTTTATTAAGGTTAAGTGAAACAATAGAGCAAATAAATCAAGCTTTTACCAAAGTGCATTCTCCCACTGTTAGAATATCTACCTTATTCACGATCTTTGCGCGAGTACGTTGAAGGTAGGAAAGAGAAAATCGAACGCTGGTGAAGCTGATATAAGAGAACTTTCTGCAGACAATAAATGTTTATTGGATGTAGTACTAAGTTAAAGTGTTTGAAATCAAAATAAAATATTTTACAGCATTACAAAAGTTATTAGTAGTCACACCTCGTACCCAAGCCCGTGGTTAGGGTCTTAGAGATACTGCATATGAATTCCTTAAAAAGGATATGGGAACTAATTGCTCACACAAATATAATACCAAACAACACTTTCATTGAATGCCACTGCAGACAGTGTTGCTACCGCCGATGCAGTTCGCGGGTAAGAGTCACCACCTACGGCCAATCACTCTAATCTGGTCTTCTGAAATAACGGCGGACCAGGCGTGAGTTTGATTTACCCAACACACAAAAGCTCATAGAAAAGATTTTCACCGAAAAGCATATCGATCTGCTGCGATTTGTAAAAGTCCGCGTCGGCCAGCGAATTTTGAATGGAATATTTCACGATGCGATGCTAAGAGTAAAACTGGATTGATTATTCGTTATGCTAGGGCTACCAAAACAGTGATGTAGACATGTTGAGTACACGGAAGCTCAAGGGCGTAGTTTGATGTCAACAATGAAGTTATCAGACTGTAACCTTGAGAAGACTCAGCTCTACGTAGCTATAGCTGGTGAGCAAGAAGCGATGTGATGATGCGGAACTGCAATCTGGAGTCGAGCAGCGCAGGGCATGGTACCCGCATTGTTCTTGCCCCAGCGGGTAGGGGAAAAGAATACGCCCGGGGTAAGGCATGCTTATCGTAAAAGGCATCTATAATCCGGCAGGAGAAGAAGGGGGTCGGCTTAAAAAGCCTCTTATATGCCGAGAACCTCTACCGGCAGGGCTGTAAGGCTCATCAGGATCTAGAGGCCCCCTCTAAAGAACAAATTTTTTAAAATAATTTTTTGATTTAGAAATAACTTCTTGTTTTTCAAAAAACTTTTTTTTTTAATAGTTTGTGTTATGTAAAATAGAGTGGCAATTTTGTATGTATGTCCAAAATTTTTTTTTTACAAAATTTGCATTGATTTTACAAAAATTGGAAATTGTAAAAAAAGCTATAAAATACTAAACAGCTTTTTTTGGACTTTTAATAATATTTGTTCGTTTTTTCGATTGTGTTTTAGAAATAAAAATAAAAATATTAATTGTTTTCGATTTATCAAAAATTAATTCTCACACCACAGGGATACATTTCTTAAGGCTAAAACTTGGCAAATTTTTATCTTGAATTGATTGCAATTACCAAAATCTACAATTCTGTACTGTGAAAGAAAAATTAATCACTTCAAGATGTTGTGAATAGCGACACATTCTAACCTTCTGCTACGAATGATGAGAAGAAAACATGTTTTGTTTTCCTTGATTTCATTGCTCTTAATCACAGATCTATTTAAAATTTAAATATTTGCCTAAAATTGAAATTTTAAAAATTATTTTTTCCTACTAAAGCTTTGGAATACTGTACAAAAATATTTCAATATAAAAAATGTGAATCATTTAACACAAACCATTTTTTCTACAAACTTTATAAGCATAGCTAATATATAACCTTTTTTCTTTATTTCAGGCCGTAATGAGGTTATAAAACAGCAACAACCAAAATTCAACCCACTGAAATGAAAAGACGCTCCAAAGTTTCGCTATAAATCGTATAATTCTGGTAAAATACAAAAAGGAATAAAACAACAGTGCAAAGCCATCCGATGAGAAAAACCCTTGCAATGAACAAGAAAGGGCGAAGCTGGCAAAAGCCGCAACGACGGCAACCAAACCAACGACAGCATGTAATTAAAACAACAACAGCAGCACAAACCACAACAGCAATAACAACACCAACACTGTTGACAATGGACAACGAATTCGTGCGCGCAATGACAGTTGTTGCAGACAACAGTGATGCTGTTGGTGCTGCTGCTGCAGTTGTTGCAGATGATGGCAAGAAGTTTGACTGTTGTTGCGCAAGTGAGGAACTCTGCTCCAGACACTGGCAACGACAACGTCAACGGCAGCGACTATGGCCCTCGCAACTGCAACAGCAAAAACAAAACCAACTAAAGAAACAACAACAATGTGAGCAACGTGGTGAACGACATCTGCGACCATGGCCAGGACAACGGCCAAAGTTCAGCTCATGGCTACTGACAACTGTGCTCATCGTTGCCATTTGCCTGGTGCAGGGGGCACTGGCGGATAATTTGTCTGGTGAGTTCCGCTTGCTGTTGTTGTTATTGTTCTTAATGGGTACAAAATTCCGTTTGGTTTTGATTTCTCAAGTCTCTCTTTTCCCATTTCACATCTCTTTTTGCGCTAAAAATTGCAAATACATGGAAATAAAAATAAATTAAAAATAAATAAATAAATGGAAAACAAACTGGTACTCGTAAAATCAAAACACCGACATGCGCTGCATTGATTTACGAGTGGCTCAAGCGATAAGTGCACCGCTGGCTATTGGCTGTTGGCTGTCTGCTCTTGCATAGCTGCAATCCGCTTGCCGCGCGGTGTTGTTGTTGACAAACAAACGCGAAAACATGTTGATTAAATCGCAGATAGGCGCACGTAGTAATTTTTTCTCACGGAAAATGAATTTTTATGTGGCCACCACTGCGGAGTGGGCTTGTGCGTGACTATGGTTGGGTTGGATCCCTGATCGGTGCTCACTGTGTGCGGGGTACAACAATGAATGGAAAACGTTTTTGTAATTACGATAGCTCCTCGACAGCTTAGAGTAGTGATCCATGCGCACATCTGCCTTGAAAAAGCGTCTATTCGATAGATGTAGACCCTTCCATTTGTATTGTGGAATAACAGCGAGACGCACACCACAAATTAGAGGAGAAGCACGGCCAAAGCCAAAAAAAAACAAGATGTGTGTGTCAACTACATATATTTACATTAGGGTGGGTTAGTTGGTATAGAACTATTTTTTTCGACATCGTTAATAGTAGATTCGGATTCTGCATAAAATTATAGCATATGAAAGTAATTGCTCTACATCTCTACACACACAGAAGATCTCTTAGGGCGAATTGTTGGCCATTGGAACTTACCACAAAAACTAAATTATTATTAAAACTCTACAGCCCATTTCGAGCCACTCAAATTGTAAAACAAACTTTCTTTAAATAATGCTAAGTTCACATGGATTTTAAGACTTCCTTAAGTACCACGAATGCTATATTTTTTTAATTGGGACTTTTTTTGAAACGCAAAATTTACTTTGTAAAAAAATGTTAGATTTAAAGAACCAAATTATTACGTAACCCTAACCTAACCAAATTATTGCAAGATGACGCTAAATGCTGAAAATGCCTTTTTTTTAATTTTATCAAAGTTTTAGTTTGACTTTGACATAAAAATAAAACTAAGGGGTGGTTAAGTTTCAAGGGCCGGTGTTGATTTTGAATAAATGCAATTTTTTTAAGAAATTATTTTCCTTTCCCTTTATTATGATAATATTGATTTGGCTCAATTACGTATGGAACAAAATATCGGCGAAATGACCGCCGCGGCCTCGGCGGCACACCTCCATCCGATGGTTCAAATATTCGATGACGCTGAGGCATAATTGAGGTTCTATGCCGTTCATGTGCCGAATTATCTCATCCTTTAGCTCTTGAATTATTGCTGGCTTATCTACGTACACCTTACTTTCAAATAACCCCAAAGAAAAAGTCCAACGGTGTCAAATCACTTGATCTTGGCGGCAAATTGACATCGCCGCGGCGTGCGATTATTCGGCCATCAAATTTTTCGCGAAAAAGACTCATTGTTTCGTTAGCTGTGTGACAAGTGGCACCGTCCTGTTGAAACCACATATCGTCCACATCCATATCTTTCAATTCGGGCCATAAAAAGTTCGTTATCATCTCACGATAGCGAACACTATTCACAGTAACTGCCTGACCGGCCTCATTTTGGAAAAAATACGGCCCAATGATGCCGCCGGCCCATAAACCGCACCAACCAGTTACTCTTTGTGGATGCATTGGTTTTTGAAAATGTGCCTCATCACTGAAGATGATTTTCTTCGAAAATTGGTCATTCACTCCGCGATATGCATTTTGATTTGAACGCCCGTTTTCAAAATAAACCTAAATAACTTTAACGCGTTGCTCAATTGTGTATCTTTCCATAGTTCAAATTGAGTTAGTCTGAAATTGAAAAATGTCAAACGAAATGCAGAAAAAAACTTGACGTTTAGGTGTGGTTCAAATTCAACATCGGCCCTTTAAATTTAACTATCTATTATATGCAGTTACTTTTCATACTACGATATTAAAAAAATGTATATAATTTAATTTTTTGCGATTGCTCGAAAAAAATAGATATACAAATTTAATTTGTTTTTGCATACGATGTTGCGAATTTTCTTTCGTATAAAGGAAAGGAAAAAAAAATTTTCGAAAATCAACGCGATTTTCGATCGACCTCAAACTTACACTTTATTATACTAAAATTGAATGGGATATAAAACTGGATACCCAGACGTTTTCTAACTACTCTGGTTAAAAAAATTTAAGTTAAATTAATATTTGAACCAACCTTGTCCTGTCAATATTTGGCAAAGTTGGAAATCCACATCCCCATGTCTTCTGTCAATTTCGTAAAGAAATACTCAAAGGATAGGCCCAACGTCCGTTTGGTGAATTACTCCACAGACTCTGCCATTCCCGACAACAACTCTCCTTCAATGCTTAAGGACTCACCTTACTTTTTGAGCATTCAGTCATCACTCTCGTCAAAATATCAATTAGACAAAGCCCAGATATTTCAAACGCTGTTTCTTCTGGTGTTGTGCGGAACAAGGTACTTATTCTTATACCACAAAGCCGGTGCAAGGATCTCATTTCGCGTAGTTATGGGGTTTTATCCAGCGCATCAGACCAGACAGATGCACAGTACAGAAGAAAGAAGCGTTTGCGTGCAGCAGCCTACGTTGTTGTCTGGACCCTCCCAAGTTCACCTTGAGCTGAGATAGCGCCATGGCTACTTTTTCAGTTTCCTCTACTGCATACTCAATACTTGGCTTTTGAGACGATTTCATGTCCCCCGATTGTGATATTAGTAACCTCACACAGCTTTCTGCTGCTTATTAACACTGCCGTTGCGCTAACTGGAGGGTCGATTCTGCCAAGCACGTTTGGGTTTGTAAAATTACCACGTTTGTCACTTCTGTCATCTCCTTTAAGTATCATACTTGCCTACGAGGATGTATTCCGCCGCATGTGTAAGGGCTTTGATGTTTTTTCCACCAGCGAATGCTGATTGATACCGTCAGTAAAAACTGAGTAGCAGTCATCTAACGCTTTGGGGTTTATTAACTGGTTAAAGAGTTGAGTGAATGCTGATTGTATTGGTTTTGGGGTGAGTTTTATGTAGTGGCTACTCCTGGTGATTTACGCCCAACATTTTGGTGGTACTTCGGGTGGTATTGATTTCGTATTTTGCAGCCCTTCCAGATTCTCACTTCAGGAATGGAATTCTTTAATTGGAATCTTTTTGGAATAAGTGTTCAGGGAAACTACACTGAATATTAAAGAGTGTTTAAAACCATAAAATTGTGCTATTCTTATCGAACCGCAATACTTATTGAACAACCTGGTAATTATTTCGCTAAATGTATAAACTCATTCGAAAGAAATTTTCCCCTCCACTGAACACTTTTAATTAGCATTTAAGTGCTCCATTATTTATCTAACTCAGAAAAGAGATGAAAAAGCAACAACTCAAACCCCTCGTAAAAAGCCATATACTAAAGACAAAGTGTGGCTGGTGCATTACAAAACCATAAAGTACATATTTGCATATATACAAAACTACTACTTTTATATTCAAAGTTTTGTAGTAAAGTTGCTCATTTAATTATGCAGTTTTCAATCACAAATAGTAAAATTTATGTCCAAGTTAAAAAAAGTGTTTTTCCACAACTCGAACTCAAGCGAAAAGCCACCGACAGACAAATAAGCGCGCCAGAGTTGGCTTCAAAATTTATGAAACGCTCGAATAAATTCAAACAAATTCAGATTAGCTGCCGTAAAATATTTTACAATCACATTTTCAAAAACAAACAATTAATTTAGTGGAATGTGGTAAAAACCGTATGCCAGTGTATGTATGTATGTAAGTGTGTTTGTGCGCGTGCCTTGTATGACAGCTAAAGGTATTTTCCCCAATGCACCGCCAACTACTATCGATTTTGAGCGGGTTTTAAGTGGCGATGAGTACCATAATCGATCAATCAATGGCACGTGTAACCAAAAGCCGTGGCACTACGGCACCGTGGCCGTGGCGGTAAAAAAAGAAAAATCCAAAAATAAACAGTAGATGACAAATGGGAGATTTTTGTGGATTAGTCAAAATATATCGAGTTACATAGGCATTTCAAGGTATTGCTGCTGACACAAATTCAAATACTGGCCTATAATTGAACCGATCTACATACGAGAACATACATACATACATATGCATGTAGTGGCTAAACGGATTTGAACGAAACTCATATTTTTTGTAGTACCTTATGATTTTATCGGCGAGTTGCTATTGTAGCATAAATATTCCCCATGCATGCTTGAGGAATATAAATCCGGGTCGCTCCGGTAACGTATTTAGAACCGACTGTGAGGACTGTATCGTCTGAACTGGCTGCATCTACTCGCTTCCCTATGACCTAATCTGTCAATCCAGAAAAGAGTCGATTGTTTTTAGCTTCATCTCACGAACGGAGAGGAGTGCAATCATCTTGGGGACGGAATTGTTTAAACGTTGTTTGCATGACACCAATTCTTCACCAAAAAAGCTTAACGAAAATGGTCCAGTATCATTTTAGTTAGAAAGGGCAAATATGGGAAGACACCACTGCAAAGTCCACCCCAATCTATCACTCTTGGCGGATGTATTGACTTCATCTTAAACTCTATTTGTTTTCCGATTCCCAGATGTGGCTATATTTTTTGAGCTTGTTTACTGACCAAGCTATGCAGCGATGACAAAGTAGTTGATCGCTGTACGAAGTGAACCTTATATGCGAGTAATGCGAATTCTTTATGCAAAGCTCTCATTAGATTGGGGCGTGAAATCGTAAGCTGTTGAGATCGTTAGAGAGTTGATGTTGCTCGGGATTGTGCTGCTCACTCTCGGTTACAGACAGTAACAGCCCTTAGCATCACATAGACTTAAGATATTTTTGTACAAGATGCGTTCAATGGATGTCTGATTGATGAATGAATGCAGGAATGGCCTAGCCCGAAAAAAGCTCACCATTGTAGCTCATTCCGTACTTAAAAAGGTTTAAACCTGAGAAACTAATCCTCACACACCAGTTTGGATTTAATGGACAACGTCAGCAGGTCAATTCTCTCTATAACTTCCCTAGAGTAGCGCTAGAAAAAATAGAATAATGCGCAGTTGTCGTTTTAGACGTAACACATGTATTTGATGAAGTCTGGCATGCTGGTCTATTATAAATGCTCAAAATGAATCTGCCTCGCTTCTACTACAAGGTGCTTAAATCATACCCAGAGATTAGACACTTTCTTGTGAAAATTAACAATGAAGTTACTAGTCTTCACGAAATTGAAGTAGGCGTGCCTCAATGTAGGGTTCTGGGAACGGTCCTATACACCTTATTTACTGCGGATTTACCCTTGAGAAAAAGCACACACTCCATATGCGGACGATACGTTGTAATGGCCAAAAATGATCGTGTCTCCACTGCTTCATTTTGACTACAGCACAACCTCGACCAAGCCAGTACCTGGTTGAAAAAGAGGCGTATAAACCCCAACCAAACCAAATCAGTACAAATAACTTTCACTCTTCGCAAAGACTCGTGTGCTCCAGTAACTTTAAATCACTGCCAAATACCTGAAGCTGATCAGAAAAAATACCTGGGTACTCAGCTCGATAGAATGCTAAAATGGCTTCAACATAAACCGTAAGCAACTGCGTTTAAAACTTCACTCACTTTACTGGCTACTTAATCGAAAATTTGCATTATCAATGGATAACACAATTTTGATCTATTTACAAATCTGTAGGTACTTAAGCCAGTATGGAGCTCAGAAAGCAAACATGGAAATAATTCAAAGGTTTCAACTCAAAGTACTACGCATATGTACAAAAGCACCATGGCATGCCTGTAACGAAATAATATACCAAGATATAAAAGTACTAACTGTACTCGATGAAATTAGCAATATTAATCATAAATATACCTAAAAACCGACCTGCTTTCCATCCGAATCCTCGAGCCTCTCATTTAATAAATAGCACCAACTTACCACGTAGGCTAAGAAAGTGCCACTGATTTACCACACAGATTTTAAATCTGAGTTGGAGCTATAGATTTCTACACATAATCTTGAGTTAAAAAAAATAAAAAATAAAAATTGTATTTGAACACTTAGGCACAGTTGTGCAATACTCAAGAGGGGATAAAATGATGGAAAAAATGGCGAAGATTCTCTTTAAACTTACTTGATTCACTAATAAAATTGGCGAAAAATCTGTTGTGGATTAGATAATAAATATAACTTTCCTATTTTCGGCATATCCGACCACCATTCGTCCAGCTCCACCTTAGGTTAGGTTAGGTTACAGTGATTTCACTCTCCATGATGGCCTGAAGGCTCATTATAATACCACTAATTTTGATCTGAAGTTCTTCTCTAATTCGTAATGTGATGAAATTATTTCGACTTTCGAACAAACGCTGAAATATTATGGCTGTCTGCGGATTCTGAGTCTGCTAAATATCTAAAGAAGTAAGATTTCAAAGAGCGATGTCACGCTCTCGCAAGAGCGGCTGAAGCTGCGACAGGCGTCATTGGAGGGAAAGCACATAGGCAGTGCTTGATGCTGAACCAACTACTAAACTAATGGAAGTTTAGATTAGGACGAGATTTATGAGAGACCTAGTTTCCAGTTTCCCCCCAACTCAATCTATCAACACATTCAGTTAAAATTCGCGGTATTACATTTTTCTTCCATGCGGAAGTACACATATTGGGCTATTATGGTGGTCATGTGCTTGTGCTATGCAACGCGTCTCGTGTTTAGGTGCTGTCTTATTAGGAGCTGTAGATCCCACCTGTCTTATTTGATGAAGAATTTCTTATGAATTTCACTTATAAAGGATAAGAAATTTCACTTAGATATTCTGCAGTTGCGCTTTCGCATTTGTGGACGAGACCAACTATCCATTTAATAGCCTTCGCTGACCTCAAGTCAACTGCCTTCTTTTTGAATACGCAATTAGCGTTGGTCCTATGTGATACTCCACAGTTAGCAAACACATCAGCCAGCTCGTTTCCATGAGCGTCAGTACTGCCCCTTGATTACTTTATAAGCGCAAACTTAACTCGCTTCGCAGGTATATTCAGCTTTAACTTTCATTCCTACACAATTCTTGTATAAGTATGAGTGTTATGAGGGGTTGTTAATCTCTCATATAAGCGCCATATACTTCACTAATTAGAATCAATTCGAATCAATTTAAAACTAATAATTTTTTTGTGTTTCTTGCCTATATTCGCTTTTTGCTGTCAGAAATCATATCAGGTGGATTAGCCGGGATCGCACCTTCCAGCTTTTATTAGTTCGGGTGCGGGAAAGTGTTGCTAGCGTCGAAATGATTCAAAAAGGAACTTGTATTTGGGGCGCCATGTACCTACATATGTATGTGTGTATGCCATGAACATTTTTTATTTGCTAACCAAATATTGAAAAGTGAATATATTCCTCCATGCAAACATACATATGTTTGTATATGCATATGATTACAAAATAAAATACTTTAAATTCTTATGCTTATTTTTTCATTGTTGTATTTGCGTTACTTTGTAAATCACTTACATATATTTACATATTTATTTAGTTATTATACTTTTTATCAACAAACAATGCCCGGCTCTTCTTCACTTCGTAGATTAGAGTGCTAATCTAGTATTAACAGTTTCGCGGAACTAAATGTCACGCCTGCCAGATCTCTAAACAAAAAGATAAACAACGTCACTTTTTATGAAGTCAACTGTCTACTTAATTACATATGGATGGTATGCACATATTTTCATAAAAAGTTCATAAAAATGTGTTTGTTGAAGCCTTAGTGGCCGCGCAACAAATATGATAAGGTCGTTGTAGCTCTTTGAGTTAAAGATAGATATGCGAATGCTCGTATGCATGCATACATACTTACATATTTTATATTGTTAATTAAATGTTATAGTCATTTCTTTTAAAAGTTTGCTATTGGCTTAAAATAGAAAATTTTGATTGTTTAGAAAGGAATGGAAGTGTTGGCATGCTTAGGAATGCAGCCAAATCTTCTGCAAATAAATGTCAAATATTAATTTTGGGAATAATTTCGTAGCGCTTTTGCCGAACTATTTTATTTAATCAAAATATTATATTAATAAGTTAATGAATTATATATTCGTCATTGCTGTTTACAACCTCTTCCTACCTCTCGACCAATTTGTTGATGCCATTGCGCCAAAAGTCGCTTGATCTCGTGTCAAGGAAGTTATTGAGTAAGTTTATAAGAACCTCTTTGTTATCGAAGGTAACGCTCTTTACATGGTTTGACAGGGAGCGGAATAGATGGTAATCGGTTGGAGAATACGGCGGATGCTGAAGAGCCGCCATTCGAGCTCTTGGAGTGCGCCTTTAACGACTTGCGCAACATGGGGCCTGGCATTGTCGTGAAGGAGTGTGGTTTGACCATGGCGATCGGGTATTTTCAGTCGAATAGCCTCATTTACATGCTGTAGCTGGGCAATTTAGAGCTCATTGTTAACCGTGGCATTATTTTCGAGCATATCCCAGTCCCACCATGCCTTCCCAGTCCCACCAAACACATATCACATACCTTCTTTGGATGAAGATTGGACTTGACTCTCTGAGTTGGCCCACCCTTTTCTTTGCTTCATTGCATTTCTCATCTCCCGTGACGATTCGGTACAAAAAGCGCTGTTTATGTCCGCGTGTTGCTCGATGGTGGGCAAGATACTAAGCGGAAATTTGAAGGCGACATTCTCTGTTTTTTTTTTGTTGAGCTCGCAAGGCACCCAGGCTCCCAATTATTCGGTAAATCCCATTGAAGGAAGGTGATTGAAGACGGTTTTATGATCGCAGCACATTTTTTCCGCCAATTCAAAGTCGCCGTCATAGTCGCAATTTTTGAACCATTGGCAAATGGTTTCGATGCTCACCTATGTCACCTTCTCCATACACGTCGCATAAGTCCCCTGTTGCTTTGGCAGCTTTTTGACCTCGATGAAAAGCAAATAAGAGTAGGTATCGAAAATGTTGATTTTTGCCTCCTGGATATTCCGTTTCTAAGCCTCAAAACTAATAAAAAATCAAATAACTCACAAATACAATTAACATAATTTTGTAGAGCAGAAAGAGTTCTATCGAATAAATGCTTACCCTTCACCGAACAGCAAACAAATTGTTGTGCAATAAAATAAAAGCAAATATGAAAACGCTATGAACTTATTCCCCCATCCCATATATACATATATATGTATATATAATTGGCCGCCACATCCCATAAGAGGTTATAAATATAATTGGCGCCTACACCCTTTATCTGGTGTTTGGCCGAGCTCTTCCTCCCCTATTTGGGGTTTGCGCTTTGATATTTTCCCACAAATGGAGGGACCTATAGACTTAAGTCGACTCTGAACGACAGATTATTTTTTTATGAGAAGCTTTTTCATGGCGTAAATATAGTCGCGGGCTTACCATTGCCTGTCGAGGGGAAAACGCTATTGGACAAACTTTTTCTATCATTTTTCTGTTTCATGCACGGAGCTTCGAACCAACGTGCTCCCTGATAGTAATCACATTCGGCTACGGCGGCCGGTACTTACCGCCCTTTAAAAAGTGGGATAGCTGGGCTAGCTTTCTATCTGAAACTTCCGCCAAAAAACCCGAAGCAATAGCCTACGTGTCTGATATTCAAAAGGTATTACTCGTTTCATATCGACGCTCTCTCGCAATGCAGAGTTATCACATACGAAAATACGTTTTGAAGCGGTATAAAACTGTACGTTTCTCCATTTGCAGGAAAGCATCTAGACGCGCACAACAAATTCGCAATCACGCAACCACCTCACGAAGGACGTGCGCACCTATAAGGCCCGCTCGATGCCCACAAGAGCCCGCTTCCGCCACTGAATGCAAGCTTATCTTTTGACTGAATATCTAGTAATCGTTTTCCTCTTATAACATCTATGAATTCTGTTTAAAGTAGAACTATAGGTTGTAATTCACATGGTGCCTAGGTCCTTTCCCTCTCTCTCTCGCTTCAATCCAATCTATTCTATTGCATCCAGCCACTTCGTGGGAACTTCAATCTGAATAATGGTCGGCACCATCTTTATTTCACCTGTGAAAAATTGTACCAACATAGTAGTACATAGTGATCTCTAATCTTAAAAAAGCCACATACATATGAAACCCCCCTTTGCATTGGAAGCACTGTAATTATTCAGGAATTATCTTTTCTATCCATTTACATGATAGACTTACAAATAGATTCAGCGATGTGGGCAGGTCACAAATCTTGCAATTCCTTGCACATTGAATATTTCAGTGGCTTGAATGCTACTTACTATGTATTTGCCTTCAAAATTCATGCTTTCCTTTGCTTAACAAGGCCCATGGAGTCAAAAATTATAAAAAGTTCCTCAATGTCTGAGAGCGGTAATATCCCAGCCACTTGAGCATCCTGTTCAATTTTTTGCTCATCCGATTTGATCAGCTGTGGGCATTGTAGTATAAAGATATTTATATGAAATTTCAACAGCTCGCGCCGCTCACGTTTTCATATCGGCACCTCATTAGCTTCATTGCCACATAATGTTGACTTAATTGCTTTACAAGCGAACCATCAAAAATGCAAAATATCGAAGAATTATATTTCATTGATTTCCGCACAAATGAACCTGCGAGAGGCTGAGTCCAAAAACACGAAGTCGTAAAAAAGTAAGCATTGCTAACAAATGAATGACAAAATTGTTGGCTGTTTTTGTTGCTGTTACTGTTACTGAGTTATCGTTGCAATTTTTGTGCTTCTTCCTTGGTTTTATTATCGTTGCCTACCACACACTGCTCGACGCTATGTTGCGTCTCTGCAAAGTCCTAAATCACGCACTTGGCCCTTTTCTCAGAATCACCTAACCAAAGAACCGATTGTGAACCGTTGCACGGCTTCATTATGCTGGCCTGCATCCGCCGCCACAACCACAGCCAGTCACTCTCTCACTTACCTCCTCCTTCACCGCCAGTGTTTCGATTGCGGTTCGATTGCGTTTCTGAAGGTTTTGCTGCACTACTGTCTGGACGGTAGGGCGATAAGCATCTCCGGCGTGCAGTCGGTCTGTGGCCAGCATGCAGCCAAAAGTACCGGACAATGCGTTCTTCTTCTCCTCCTACTTCTTCTGCTGTTGTTTCTACTTGTGTCATGTAGCGTGTCGAGTTTTTACTTTCCGCCATTGGCATTGCCATGTCGAAGATCGCCTTTTTCTTTTACCTCTGCCGCTGTTATAAGTATTCTTGTTCTTGTTCTTGTTTTTGTTTTTGTTGCCAACATCATTCGGTAATTACGGCGCTTCTTAGCTGGCGCTAGCATTTTTTCTGATGTTTTCATTCGGCGTGGATGGATGGATATCTCTGCCGTTCCAACTGAATGCCATAGCATGCCTTCCTTCACATACAAATATGCAGTGGCTTTAATATTATTATAAACGCTTTGCCTCATTGTATGTTTGGATGTATTTTTTCTGTTTTTTGTGATAAGTTTTGGAAGGTTTTTTTATAAAGTAGGTTCCTTTCGCAGATCATATTTATATATAAATTGATTTATGTCAGTACTTCATTATTTTTTGTTTGAAAGCAGTGCAGCATGCGTTTTTTCTCACCAGGTGGAGCTGATGTCGTGATATTAAAAAAAATTGGTTATAGTCCGATTGGATTCATATTTTAAATGTTTACTATACTACCAGTGGTAGAATTGGGCTCTAAATTTAAAGTTTGCTCCTAATCGCAGAGCATATGAGCGGGGAGGGGTCCGCGTAGGCTTCTTTATTTGTGCAAATTATTTTGTCACTATGTCACGTTGGACGGGTGAACAACGTGCGTTCGCAATCGAAGCGTATTTTCAGGCCAATGATTCGTGTGCAACAATCGTAGATGATGCCCTAAATAAAGATTTCATTCATTCATGCATGCTCACGGACAATAAGTTCGGTGGCAAACAGCACACGGCCGGGACTCAGCCGGATATCGAGAACAAATGAAACTATTCAACTCGTCGCTACAAATTTTCACGATAATCCGCGTCAGTCCGTGCGCAAGAGAGGGCATGAAATATTGTGGAAAGATCTTAGACTGCACCCCTTCAAAAGTCAAAGCATGCAAACGATTAAGTCTAAGGATTAGGTAGGTTGAAGTACTACTCTGGCACTCCCAAGTAGCACCAAAGCGCCGATCCGACACCATTATGAGACCTCCAATGAGTTTCAGGTTGGCGCGCTGCTCCAGGCTGTCGAAGGGAAGAAGCATCCAGTTAGCCTAACCGTCTGGCTGCCAATCCCGGACATTTACAGAGAAAGTGCTCAACAGTCTCCTTCTCTGAAAGGACTCCACAGCTTTTGCAATGGAGGGCTAGTTTTTCCGCGTCTGTGCCGTTCGCCCAATGATCGGTAAACACAACTACGAGTTTGGAAATTGAATGCCGGGGAGACAACAATCCAATTCAGTCCCTTTCTTAGGAAGTTCAACAGCAATTTGAGATCCCTCTATGTTCCTATGTCCTGGATCAGAGAAATATTACCTGCACACCCAAGAGATTTGATCTCCTTATTACAGGAGTTATTTAGTTTGGATCTGCACCACGGCATCGTCAGAGCCCTGATCGCGGCTTGAGTATCGGAGCAAATATTAATATCTTCCTTGCCCCCACGTTCCCTAAGTGTTCTGTCTGAAATGTCTGCAAGACAATGTAGGAGCGATTTCATATGATATATTCATTTTCTTTAAAGTGGAAGTATAAATAAGCAAAATTCCCGTTATTGGCCACCTGAAGGATATTTTTTTGAAAAATGAACCATATTTTTTTGAAAATTGTCCACGGTGTCTCTTAGCAGCGGCCACATAGGCCATGGTGGTACTGCATGATTTCTGCCATAACAAACTGATAAGCTCTTTCGATGACATATTCTAGTCACCCAGGTCGCCCAGTCTTACCACTATGGACTTTTTCTTCAAAAATAAAGTCTATGAAACAAACCCAGCGATCATCTCAGCTCTAAACGAAAATATCGTTCGGGAGGTTAGTGGCATTCGAGAATGGGAAAGGAGCCTTAGCTTTAAAAGATCGCTTTTCAGTTTCATTCCGATTTCGCGAAATTCTGCACATTTAAATATTATTTAATTATTATTATTATTTGTTAGATATATCAAGACTCTACTTACTTACTAGCTGCGAAGGCTATTTAATATAACAGAAATATATAAACAGGTGTGTAGAGAAAGAGGGAAAAGATAGAGAGGGAGGGAGAGATAGATCTTTAAATATCAAAAATCTTATTTCCCTTATTTTAAATGGATTTTGATAAAATTCTGTATATATGAGTTCGGTGAAATACCGGTAGAGAAATCCGCGTTTGAAACCCTTTTCCAGTTTTGATCTTAATGTAATATTCTCGACTTTTGGTGCAATAGTTAGATATCTGTTCGATTTGAAACACTAGTCTAAATGAATATGAAATTGAATTTAAGATAGTAGTGATTTGAATTGGCTTTAGCTACGAGTTAAGAAAAGGTAGACTTTTTCAGCAAACTTATTTAATCGGAGCGACTTTCCTGTCTAAAGGTTTCTTTAAGTGTCTGTTAATGGGGTTCATTCCTTGTTCACAGTTGGAGCACTGGTTCATGTTAATTTAGATTCTTAACTTAGTATACGAATTTATTTTCTTTGCCTACTGTCCACGCAATTAAACGAGTAGATATTCTCAATATATGTCACTTCGAGGCTAATCAGGTTCATGTATTCTTCCAATCCTAGAATTTGCACTGAAGAACGATTTTTCTGGTTTTATAAGACTTCTGAAGTTCCGCACATCTCTTAATGGATGGCTGAGTCATTTCAAAAAATGCGTAAAATGCGTACCTGGCCGTTGTGACATTGTGGGTAACTTTAGGGCCGTTGAAGTGAAACTCGACACCAAGTACACTGATAATGCATATCTTTGAGGAAATTGTAAGAGCAACGAATGAACGTTCCCTCGACAGTCGGTTCTACGTTACCGGAACGACCCGGATTTATTATATTTTCGGCCAACGACTGTCACTCCAGCAGCACTCCCCGCACGTGTATGGGGAATGTTTTTGCTGCTACAACAACAACAGCAACTAATGAAAGATGACTTAATGAAACCATCTGCAGAATCGCTCGACAATTGTGGACGACTGTCAATGCTAGGCGCACAGAATATCTGCTCAGCCAAAATAAGCAGACTATGCTGATTTCAGAAATAACGAAGCACTGTCTAATAGGTGGACACGCCTAAAGGATGGGTGTGTAAGCACATGACTTCTGTAGAAGCTGTCTAGCTGAGGAAGAGAAAGAGACGATGTCGCACCTCCTATGCCATTGCCCTGCTCTATTCAGACGTAGATTTACCATTTTAGGTAGACAAGGTAGAGTTCTTCTAGGGATCGTTTGGTAATTGTAATTGAAAAAAAAAAAATACTGCAACTTGAACACTTTTCGCCTGTTGCTATCAACCTATCTGCCACTGTACTTATGCACTTATATATATAATAATAAAGATTCTTATACGCAATGCTATGCGAATACTGACCATGCTGACCCTTGGAAAAGAAGCAGGAGGATGAGGGCGTACGCTACAGTATACACAAGTTTGTAACGCCACCGCCACTGCCATGCAGGTGGTCTCACCTGGCGGTCCTCTGATCTTTTATTACCTCCTATTCCGCCTACTCCCCCTCCTCCTTCTTACATACTTCTGTACATACCTTTCCATTCTTCGGAATTTTGTTTGTTTTTGAAAGGCATTGTTTCTTCTCTGCGATTTGGTTGGTGCATTTTAAGAATGGCCAGTCGAAAAGACTAACTGCCAAGCCACCATTGAGATAGTTACTGAGTTAAGGCATGCACATACGTACACGCATACATACATATATGCTTATAAAGGGTCTTCCAAAAGACGCGCCTAGTTGCTGTTTTAAAATAATAAAGCAAAAAAACATGTAAAGTTTCTTTCGGGTGTCGCTATTTTTTTCCAAGTATGGCTTTCAACAATTATATGTGGAAAAATGGCATCATTTAAATGTCAACCAAAGATCACCAAGTCTACAGGTAAAATCCGCCAAACAGTTTCCGTCGCTTCATGAAAGCTTACCATAATTGTTGAGAATGTCGAGATATCGATGCTGAAGGTTGTTCAGCAACCTCAAGTCCTTTTTCTATCCTCGACAGAACCAGTTTTTTGAAATTTTTCCACTAAACTTTGAATTGTCGACTCATTCGAACGATTATTTTCACCAAAAATATCACGAATTTTGCGATAAGCTTTTCTCGACCAGATCGATCATTTTCATAATGAGTTTCAATAATTTTAAAGCGTTCTCCTATCGTTTAAAACAGTATAACTGTCCACTTGGTAAATGTCAAAGATGACATTCAATTATATTAGATTCAGATTTATTGGAGATTTGCGCTATGATGTCATGGTCTCTTGTGCCCTATACTCAACACAGTATCTCATCCAGACCTAGTTCCCTTATAAAGCTTAAGATAGAGCTGGGTTGGGCTGAGCGTATGTGCCTTCCTTCTGGCTGCAAATGATAGAGACGTCTCAACCTTCTCCACGCTATAGCACTGCATTCAAGGAGAAGGTGTAATAGGGTGTTCTGAGATTGATTGCAGAAACGGTAAGAGGCAGTGGACCATATCCCGATCATGTGCAAATGACTGCGCAGTTTGCAATGGTCGGTGAGAATTTCCGGGAGCATTCGCAGTTTATCGTTGAGGAGAGCTATGAGTTTTTTAAACCTCTTTTTGTTTGTACCCGCCTTAGTAAGGATTTCGCCGTGCGTAGCCAAATAGTTTGCTGTCAGCTAACCTCACTTCAAAGCTTCTCCTTGATGGTGTGTTGTCTCATAGCAAGGAAGGGCGCGAGGCGTATTAATAACGAGGCCGCAACTTCTCTTGCTAATGCGTCCGCTACTTCATTTCCAGTTATACGCCTGTGTTTTAGGACCCAAATTAGCGGGATGCTACTGTGTGTTCCAAACAGATTCAGTTTCTCGATACACTCAAGAACTCGTGAGGACTTAATCTCACAGGACGATAAAGCCTTGAGTGACGCCTGGCTGTCGTTCAGAATGACAATTAACTCATTCCGGAAGTTCCTGTCTAAGTGAATTGCGTTTAGTTAGATGGCATACACCTCCGCTCGGAAGATGCTTGGGAAACTTTCCGTCGGCACAGATCGATTGCTTCTAGTCCCATATATTCCAGGGCCTATGCCTTCCGGTGTCTTCAAACCATCTGTGTACCAGTGCAGGGTACACTGCTGGAGATTCTTTCAAACGCAGGGGTACTCCAGTTTACATTGTCGCCCAGCTCAATTCTGAACTTCTTTTCAATTTTAAGATGGCATACAAAAAAGGTCGCGTAAAAGAATTATTCACTACTAACATCTAGGCGTCACTTTCGAAGGACCCTATACTTGCATATGTAGTATTTTATATGTATGTATTAGCGTGTGTATGTTCTCTACAACTTCTATGCGCCACTCTAAATATGTTAGCGCCATTTACAACAAAACAATGTGATTAAGTACTTGTATTGCATTTGCAGCACTTAAAGAACAATCAACAAAACCCGCACACCTACACGCACACCTGCACGTGCATACACAAACATAAATACATAAATACAAATAACAATGCACATCGTATCGTAATGAGCTCGAATAACCGAAATGAAAAACAACTTGCTCGACATTGTTCCGACTGGTTGTTGCTATTGTTTGCTCATGTTTTTCGGCTGCTGCTGTGCAGGATCCGCTGGTATTTTGTTTGTTATACATAGTGTCTTCTTTGATGATGAATCATTTCCGCTTTTACTTAGCCTTAAGTGTGTTGATAAGCAGCATTCCTTTACCTTTCGCTCGGTCGTGTGTTGTGTCGAAAGACTTGTCCGATCAATTTGCTACAGGCTGGAATATCTAATAGAAGTGAGTTCTTGGTACCTCATAAATAAAGTGGCTGATGATGTTGTGTGTGTGCTGGATATTTTAAGGGCCTATTCACATATATGGAGATACACAAATTTTAAAAATTAAACAATAAAATACTAATCACGTAATTGCTGATTTTCCTACATTAATGTATTTTTCGTGTGGCATTGGCGTGAAAATTGATATGGAAATGGAATGGTGGAACATTTTTTAATTATTCAGAATTTTAATTTTCCTCTTAACCTTCCGTTTTGGGCGGTTGTGACTTGCCAAGGCTTAGATTTAATTGTAAAAATATGATATATTTTCTAATGAAGTTGTATACTAAATAATATTCATATATCTTCATAGAGTTTCATTTGCCATGCATTTGTAAGCAAATAAAAATCGATATATTGAATTCTATTCCTCACAAAATATGTATGTATATGTGGCCCTTTGTTCCAATTTGTTATAATTTTTCGTCGATTCAGACAAACTTAGGCTTAAAATGTAGGTGACAAAATTGTCTTTCAGAAAACCTATCTTATGTCGGAAAAAAAATTTTTGTTCCAGAAAAAAGTTAATAAGCTTTGATAATTTAGTAAAAAAACATCAAAAATGCCTTTTTTTACTTTCAACAGCTGTTTTGCGAAAACTACGACTTCCATTGACACGAATTATATATTGCCATGTAGGTTATATGTGTGTGTGTGCCTTTCGAAATTTATGCGCTTCACTGTTTTCGAGATTGCAGGTAATAACTGCACTATTGCACAAAAAACATGTTTTTTGGGAATATCTCGGAAATCGTTCTTTGAAAAAAAAAAAATAAAATTTAGTTTTGGTTGCAGCGACCTCAAATTAGTCTAAAAAACGCTTTTTGGTGGAGGACCATTTTTGAAAGTGAAAATTCGTAAACTAGTGTAAGCGTAAAAGTACTCGAAAATATCAAGCTATCAAGTGTGGTCACATTTATACGCTTGCATAACACGTAAACCATATCCAAAAAACAATATTTGATTAGGAAGCCTTTAGGCTCTCACGCCTCTTGACAAAAATAGTTTTAAAAATAAATGTTTTCTGTGCTCAGGTTTTAAGGGGTTAGGGGTAATCAGAATTTTCAAAAAATTAGAATTTTTTTTTTACATTTTCAAAGGGCGTTTTTCTCAAAACTATGTTTTTGGAACTGGTGAGCACTTTAATTTAAAAACCGCTTCAATAAAATTTATACTGCATTTGAGAAACATAAAAAACTCGTGCCTGACCGAAGGATTTTTTTTTTTAAATTTCAAATTTTTTTTTAAATTAATTGTCCTTTTTTTTCTCGAAAATCTGAAGAATATTTCCTGAGACCACCATATTGTTAATTTAAAAAAGAGGTTCGATTAGGCTCAAGATTATCTATTAATAAAACTAATTTCTCTTGCCCGAATGATTTTATATGAATATCAAGGACTTGTGATGATCACCGCAAGGGACTTCTAGAGAAACGGGTTCCACTCAAACAGCGATAACTTTTACAAATATTAATTTTTTTTTTTGAAATTTTGCGAAAGCCAAGTCAAAACTTGATGCGGTTTTTTTATTTTTGGAAAATAAAGCAATTGAATAGCAAAAAAAAATTGGAAATCATCATTTTTTCGGGTAATCAGGTAATCAGAACCTTAGGTGCTAGGGTTAGCTCTTAAACTAAATAGCAGTGACTTACAATTCGAAAAGGGGCGAAACGGTGTTAGAGAAAAGCAAGTGGGCAGAAAAAAGCGAAATATTTCTAAATTGTATTAACACTACTAACAGGCAAAAATGTGGAATTGGGGGCTAAACAGTACGCACAGAATATAGAAAGAACTGGACAACAGTTATTTCAAGGATGACATAGAAAAATTTTAAATTTGATGGATTTTTAAAGCCAGAAATAATTTAATTATGCTTTATGGCATTTACAATAGCAACTGTTCTTTATGTAACCTAAATGAAAGGGAATGAATTCAACATTTTCTTGAACGACGTCCAATATTAAAACAATACCGCTGTACTTTCTTCGGAAAGACAGTCCTTAGTAATACCGAAATAGTTCATGTTCTAAATGGCGTGAATGATTTTTAATTGAAAATGACTCTACTTTGCTCGAAAATAAAACTGCATCAAAATATTATTCCAAATAACGTTATTTCGTAGCAGCAAAATTTCAGCAGCTGTAATATTGTGCTTAATTCGTTGATTCACTTCAACCCCAAGGCACTAACCAAATAAGAAAAACTAGTAACAAATATAGGAAAATTTGTTTGCTGCCTTTCATAAGGAGTAGTCCGTAGATTTATCTGATGTGAGGCCATGAAGATATCGATTGAAATTAACATTTTTGAATGCCTGAATTTGAACATGTAGTTATTTTGTTGTTGGGTTGAGTTTCAATTTGTCCTCAGGATATCTGGTTCGCTGCCAACGACGTCTAAGTTTTCGTTTTTTATTTATCTTGATATATGGTGGGTATTTTTCCTTCTTTTTTTTTTGGAAATCTTGCCGGGGCGTACTGTTCCATGCTGCGTTTTGAATTATTTGCGTGAATTGAAGCACTGCATCATCAAGATAATCAATGGTCAAGACACTATAGCTTCTAATTGCAGTTTGAAGTACTGCCTTTCGGTGAAGTTATTAAATAGACGAGGAGACGTTTTATTTAGCACCGCATTTTCTGATATTTCTGAAAGAATCGGTCAGTGGTCAGAGTTCAGGTCGAAGCCTCCGTATATAGGAAGATAGTTTGCGGAAATATTTTTGTAGACAAAAAATCAATAAAACCAGGTACTTTGTTGATGTCTGAAGGCCAATACGTTGGTTTGCCAGTTGAAATTATTTCACGACTTTTGTGTCTTATGGCTTTAAACATTTCGCGCCCTTTTGTCGTTGTAAGCCTAGACCCCCAATGTATGTACTTAGCGTTGAAATCCCGCCTATAATAAATCGCCCCTTGTGCCTTTCGATGAGAGATGCATAATCCTCAGATATTAGTTAGTGTCTGGGTGAGCTACAAGCTGTTGATATTTTTTATTGCTCGAAAACCTAGACAGAAACGGAAGTTGTTTGAAATTAGTTTAAAATTTTAGACCTGGCTGGTTTAATGATACGAATTTTTGCCCATTCTTATAAACCTTACGAGAAAGTCATCCTCATAGATTTTCAATTGTGTTCAAATCTGCGGAACACGGTGGGCACGCTAACGTTTCAGCGTTTTGGGACGCAATCCAAGTTTTGATTTTTTAGCACACCAATTGAACAAATTAATATACCCCAATCTTTCACGACTCTTGAGAAAAGATCATAGTTTTTTCTCGCCACTTTGTAGTCTACAAATTTCAATTCGAAAACGCTATAATACGATATTGCTCCCCATAACATAACAACACCTTCACGGCTGTGTTGTCGATCCAAGTACCTTTCCTCCTTTCTTAAGTTATGGAAGTAGTAATATATCCATTCGGCTCATCCAGATTGAGCTTATTTTTGTCACTAAATACTACTTTTTCCTACGCAACGCGATCGTTATTTGTTATAGAACTCCAAGCCATGTGGTCCCTTGTAAAATCGAGGCGGCGTTCTTTGCAAAATTTACTCAAAGGAGTTTTGTTTTTTAATTTTTATACTTTAGATGTAATGCTAAGGATTTTCGGGTTTCCTTCGGTGTTAAAGCCATCGCAGTTCTGTCTTTATAGTTCGTACCACAGGGAGCAACCTGTGAAACTTAAATATGTGAAACTTAATCAATAGAAAATATATATGTATGTATTTAAATACATATAGTCACATACCCATGCTCCCACTACCAACAACATACACTTCTTTACTAATTTTCTCCTTAGCTCTCCTACTTATATACTCACGTTTCTTAATTTACTCCCTTGCTAACTGATTGAAATACATTATCTAAACCAATCTATTTCTCTTTGTTACATAGCAACAACAATAATTTACATTTTGACTCAAGCTCATATTTGTTAACTTAGTTGTAAGAATTATGTAACTTTGGAAATATATATAATAAAATAAATTTACCTTCGAAAATAACGGATTATTATTTCATATAGAAAGATGATATTTTTCGGGTCTTCCTAAAAATTATAACCGTCTTCATTATCTCTTTTTCCAGGCAATTTACAATCGTGCTCGAATGAAGGTGAAGAAGTTCAAATCCAAGAATTAATAAAATGGAACTCAAAGTGCTTTAAATGCGCCTGCAAGGTAAGTTACAGCAATTACATTAAATAAGATATTAAAGATTGAAAAATTATTTTACAGTTGTTAAAGGCATTATTCACGTTTTCGAGATAGAGACTTTACATTTCATTAATAAAATATTTGTACGTGTAGCATAACTTTTGCTGCATTGGACTACTCGTATTAGTTTATGTAGAAGTAGTGGAGCCAAGTATGAAAGAGTTATAGTGAATTATAAGTAGTCAATGTGAATTAAATAATTTCTCTCAAATACAATGAAAATGTATACGGGGCAGTAGTATGTACCATAAAAAACATTTTTTTTGCTGTCAAAGTCCTCACTTTTGAATACGTCTTTAGTGCATGAATTAATAAAGTGTTGAAAACATTGTTTCACGGTGGAAAAAGCCTTAATTAATTTCCAATAGGGCATATTAAAAGAAAAGTAATGGAAAAGTTATTATCCGTCGCGAAAGATGATTATAGCGACTCTATGAAAATATTTTTTTTTTAGTTAAAAAGTATTTATGTTTTGTTCGGTTATCGTTTTTTGAAAATGAATCACTCGCACTTCAATTCTGCTTTTTCACCCACTTGCCCAAAAGTAAGATTATTTCGAAATATAATAAAATGTAAATTTGTTTGCGTTTAATTATTGCTAAATATATATTTGATGGCTTAAAATAGTTTGAATTATTTTATAACACTTAATTTAGAAATAATTAACTATAAATAAATAACTAACGGTAAAGGATTAAAGAGCTTTCTTTTATCGAAAGAAATGTCACCTCATTATATGCCCCCATCACGAAAATATTGCCATAGGCCCTGTGAAAATGTTACGTATTTCATATAATAGAATGAGAATTTTTAGAAAAGTTTTGCAAACGCAGTTTTATAGCTCATTGGATTTTTGTGTATTAAGTGACAAATTAAAAGCGCACAAAAGATATACAATTTTTATTTGACGGTCTTGTGCTTTTTCTCGCTACGAAAAAATTTCGAGCATAAAAAAAAATCACAAATCAACGTTTATTTCGGGCCACTTTGAACTGGACACTTATCGGCCACTTAGAAACAAGACAAACTGGCACAATATTATACCAAAAATTTAATGTGATACATAACTGCATACCCTAAAAAGTTTGAAATTTTGATGAAAATATGTTTAATTTTTTTTAATTTAGAAGAAAGCATGGAACTATGGGTTAAATGGTTTTTGTTGTAGTATGAAATATATTAAAAAAAAATAAAGAAAAAATTAAATTACAAAAACAGTCAAAACATTGCAATATGTAACGTTGCTGTTGTTGTGAACACAGGTGTATATCAGTCAGTAAATTTAATTTCAGCACTCTTCGGACAGTTCTAATTTCTTTCGGCAGTTCTTCGGGCTTCAAAACTCTGGTTATCTAAATATGAGAGCTCGTGGAAAGGAAAAATGGAAAAATCTTAATTTGATTATGCACATATCTCGTTGCATTCTTGTTTTATATATATTTCAGATCTAATACGAACATTTTAAATGGTTGCATTAAGCCCGGGATGCCTATTAGAGTAAAACCAGTGAATTCAACATTGCCTTCAGAAGAGGCAACTGCTCAAAACTTGTAAGGAAAACAAAGCGATAAGTTTTGTAGGAAATTTAAATGCTTAAGTACATTTTCATAAGTAAACTTTTTTGTGTAGAGGCGGCCATACATTAATGCTAACAAAATTTTACTCACATCCTTTGTTGCTACTTTGCTATTATGGAAACAAATCACACATAACATACAACAATTGCCCTAAAATAAATACGCAACTATGACAAAAGGAAATTGCAAACGGAAATATGTATGTACTTATTTCTGTGTATGTATGCATGCGTGCATGTAGGTATGTGTGTATGCTTATAAAACTGTATTGTCACAAAGCATTCACTCACATCGCCTATCCAACTCTGTTGATTATAACTTATCCCGCAAACCGACACAACTTATTGCCAACAATTGATATTTTGTTGTTGTTGTTCCGTTTATTGTGGCCGCCTTTACGCCTCTATAAGCAGCCAAGTTATTGACCCAAATATTTGTCATTGTTGAAATTCATAATCTCAAGTGACTGCTCTCACAGCCATATGCATTTACACTCCCCTCCAGCTTTTACAAACTGCCAGGCGGAAATTGAAGTGGAGAGTTGCTCAGTGAGTAGATATGTTTGTAGGCAACACACTGTTTGAACAATTAATGATTTATGTGCGAAAATCGTTTGAAAGCAAGGACTGCATTGAGAGTACAACCCTACTTCTGCTGCCTTGAAAACGGAATCCCACACTGTGCACAAATAATGTTGCCATGCAATCCTACCCCACCCAAAAGGGGAAAAAGCAAAATAGTGAACTGGGGATGCGTAAATTGCTATGCGTGAGCTGGCGACTGCGTTCTGCAGTCAATATACATTGGAAGCTCAAGAATAAATTGTGTGCTGGTGGTAGTGGCAGTTATCCCCAAAGGCCAACAACAAAAGCTTGAATCAGTGCTGAGAAAAAAAGAGAAGAAAAAATGAATGAGACACTAAGCAATTGACCAAGCTGGCCAGTGGCAGCTGACTCTTCAGTGCTACATCTCATTTATGGAAAACCGCATTGGGTGTGTGTATGTGTGAGTGATTATATGGAAATGGACTGACGCAGGCTAGGGACAAAGTGCAATATAGATTTATCCAAATATACAATAAAAAAAATACAGACATACATATGCGTGTATTTGTTTCCGCCATTCACATCCTTGCTCATTTTTAATTTATTTTTTCATTTCTATAAATAATGTTTTGTATGTGAGTTCAACCAAAAGGAAATATTTTGTAGGCAGCTGTTTGGCAACAGTAAATACACCGAAATATGAGCCAAAGAGTGTACGTATGGACATACATATGTATATAAGTACATAAATCTGCAAAAATAATTTGTGTGTGCATGCAGTTCGAATATATGCACTATATGCATAGTCGGATTGTACTAATACATACATATGCAGCACTCGTACGCCGTTGTGAATTTGTTGAAGCCGGAGTGCGTTGGGAAATAAATGGCAAAGCTTGAAATCATCAGAGCGACAGTCGTTGGCATTTCTTCTTTATTGCGTACATTTTTGGCAATTGAAGCAAGTCGAAAAATTATGAAGTCATGCATGCGCATAAGTCCATGCGTCCAACTAACTACTTTCAATTTGAGCTGCTTTTATTTTTTTAATTTTTATTTTAAGATACTCTTATATCTTCTATGAAAGCGCTCGCTGTTAACTAGAGAAGAAAGCTATCGGTGACTGAACCCACTTTCGGTAGCCCCAGAATTTCTCCAAAGATTCAAAATTTCTGAGAGCTGCTCTTGATAGTGCTCGAAAAGTTGACTTTTATTGAAAGATCAATTGCCAGTTGCGCCGTGGAACCCACTTGTAAAGCAACCACATAAATCTGCCCAAAACCGATGGAAACGTTCTAATCTGCATCAGTCGTATCTCCTTACATTGATTGGCTGGAGCAATAACCAGGGAATGTCTAGGGGGTATTCAATAGGGATACCAATGCCAAAAATTTGCAATATCGACTTTTTTTAAATCCATTTCTATATTGCGATCTGTTTTTTAAGCATTGAGCAATATTTTTACTACACATATAAGAGAAAAAAAACATTTATGGAGTACACCCTGTGGTGGGTGGATGAATCGCCACTCTAACCAACCAACCAACACCCAGTGGTGCAACCATTTACTATTATTATGATCAATAATAATTTAAGCTAATTCATTATCATATGACCTTTTGTAGACTTTCTCTCGCGTCTAGTAAAGCTTATGAGATTTGCAATTATTTCTGTGACAAAAGGTGTTTAGTGCGATTGGAGTTGTATGTTGTATGACGTGGCATATTTTTTATTTCTTACCGAAGTGAAATAAGTTAAGACTTGTGTATTCCAAAATTTTATAACATTAAAGTTGAAGAGGGAAGTTTTTATATTTTGTAATGGTGGAAACAGGACGTAGAATATCTCTTGTCAACAAGTGCTACTTTGGACTAAGTAGGCAATTGAGTAGCAAAGTCCTCTCTCGACGAACAAAACTAACACTCTACAAGACTCTCATCATGCCCGTCCTAACGTATGGCGCAGAAGCTTGGACGATGACAACATCCGATGAAGCGACGCTTGGAGTGTTTGAGAGAAAGATTCAGCGTAAGATTTTTGGACCTTTGCACGTTGGCAACGGCGAATATCGCAGACGATGGAACGATGAGCTGTATGAGCTTTACGACGACATAGACATAGCGCAGCGAATAAAGATCCAGCGGCTACGTTTGCTGGGTCATGTCGTCCGAATGGATACAAACGATCCGGCTTTGAAAGTATTCGATGCGGTACCAGCTGGTGGTAGCAGAGGAAGAGGAAGGCCTCCTCTGTGTTGGAAAGATCAGGTGGAGAAGGACTTGGCTTCACTTGGTGTGTCCAATTGGCGCCGGTTAGCACGAGAAAGAAACGACTGGCGCGCTTTGTTAAACTCGGTCAAAATCGCGTAAGCAGTTATCGCGCTAATTAAGAAGAAGAAGAAGGAAACAGGACTCATTATCTTCAAGTGACCGGCGCTGATGCCACATATTCAATTTTTCCTTTCGATTTTCCTACACCTATTCGTTGTCAAACTAACCAGGAAAATTTAGAGCCCTTACGTAGGTTGCATTCATATTTCAAAGCAGAATTGAAAGTCACCCATAGCCAGCTGCTCAATTAAGTAGTAAAATAAGAGTGGGTTGCTGCGTGACTACCATTCGGAAGTGTTCGGTTCGAAATCTCGGGCGTCAAACACCAAATGAAAGAAAACGTTTTTTCTAATGGCGGTCGCACCTCGGCAACCATCCGAGTGTATTCTGCCATGAAAAGGCTCCTCAGAAAAAGGCATTTGCTTTTCGGAGTCAGCGTAAAACTGTAGGTACTTCCATTTGTGGAGCAACATTAAGACGCACACCACAAATGGGAGTAGGAGCTCGGCCAAGCACATAACAGAAGTGTACGCGCCAATTATTTATTTATTTATTTTATTCCAGATTTATAAAAAATAAAAGATATACTTTATTTTTGCTCAAATTTGCTACCGCATATTTTAGGCAAACTAGGACAAACATCCACTTTAATAATTACAATAACGTCAAATTGGAAAAAAAATAGCGCCCAAATACCTCACTCCACTCAAATACTAAATATTTTCGAAAGCAGCAAGCTAAAAACGCGCACCGAAATAATTTCCATTTATCTAACTTGGCTAGCTCTACCTAGCAATAAAATATAAAAAAATTGTGAATAATGAAAGGCTGATTTCAGACACCACGACAAATTGATGTTATTTTCATTAGTTCTTAATATTAATTATTTTTGCCTTTTTTTAATCACTTTATCAATTTTTATTTATTCGCAAAAACCGCGCGCAAACCTCCTTTGTTTTCAGCTGATTTTATATTCAAAGCTAACTGCGATTTGCTGCTGTTGTTGCTCATTCTCTCTTGTTCCCTCTATGCTGCTGCCGTTTCTCTCTCTCGCTCTTCCCCTGTGTCGAATCAGATAAAACATCGATTTTTACGACGTCAAGGTCGTCAAACTAGTTTTTTGTCACAATCATTATTAAAACCATGACGTTGGAGATCGTTTGGCACACTTGGCGCCGTCTTGAGCACGCACATACATGTACACACATACACAAATATGCTTATATTATACATTTTTTTTCCTGCTACTTCTATTAGTTATATGTACATACCTATGTACACATTTCTGTGTGTGTGCTTGTCGATTTTTTTTTTGCCAATAAATGGGAGTTAAACGCAAGACAGCATCAGCAGCCGCAGCATCAACAACAACAACAATCGAGATTTCATAGCAATAACACCTCGCGGCTATGGACGCGACAAACATCCGTCTCATTACCAGCGGGCGGTCGGCACTCAGAGATCAGCCATCAACGATCGGCAATAATTAGTTAACCAACAACATACCGAAAAGTTTGCAAACGAAGTTGTTGCCGGCGATAGTGGCCGTCTGCAGCAAGTGTATGTGCGCCAGCAGCGGCAGTGTATGGCTAAATTAAAACTCAGATGTCTGCGGTTCCTGCAGTCGTCGTCGTTGACCAGCTTCTTCAGCTATAAACCGCGCGCTCGCTGCCTGTGTCTCCGGCGCCTACGCAGCTCATAGTTAGAGATGTATAAACTAACTGACTAACATACATACATAGGTATATATGTAGCGACTAAATTCCGCTGATTGCTGAGCTTGGTATGCGGCGCTTCTGTTGGCGCTTGGCCCGCGGCTGTGCTTATTAATAAATCATGGCGCGTTGATAAGGCGATTGCACTAATTCGCTCTAAGCTACTTTCCTAGGTAAACGGCTTGTGTGTGTAGAAAGAAAAACCGCTTCAAACTACAGCAGGCATGCATACATTCATACATACATATATGTATTATATGTATATATGCGCAGAAAGCGCGCCAGATAGCTGTTAGCCATAAAAAGCTTTGCTTTTCTAATCGCTCCGCATTCCTCGAGCTACACAGAATGCGGCGGCGTGGTTAGCGCGCGCGTGCACACAGTACATAAGCGACACTTACGTGTTGTCTTGCTTTTGAGCAAGCGCTTTTTGTTGCTCCACTCAACTCTTTGCCTTATGCCGCTGCTTTGTTTCGCTAACCTTTATTATTATTATTGTTTTCTTTTTCTCCGCGCTAACGCTAAGTCAACAAAGGCTTCCAGCAGCGTTTCGCTCGACTGTTAGCGTTTAACGCTCAGTCACTCACCACTTGGACGTTAACGGCAGCTGTGGGTCACCCTGTATGCTGCTGACGTTGTTGCTTCGACAGTGATTATCGTTCACCGCCGGTATTTTTTTTAAGTGGGCGTAACCAAAACTCTTTGGCGCCACCTTCGTTTTTGACGATGTCTGTGCAACAACAGCAAAAACACTATGAACCACAGCAGTCGATCGCTTGTTATTGTTGAATTTAAATTTGAATTTCAACTTGATTTGCTGATCTTTGTTTTGTTGTAATTTATTTGTATGTATGTAGGTATTGCTTTCGGTTCACGGTTTATTTCTGTTTGTAATATGTTCGGCTTAGTTTTTATATTGCTGCCGTTATTGTTGTTGTTCTTATTAAGATTTGGTGCCGCTTATTCCTGTCCACAGTGCGTCGGCTTAACGCTGACAATCGGCTTTGCTTTTGTTACGGCGGCGCTTAAATCGGATTTCGAATCAGATTCAATTTCAGCCTAAACTGGAGCTGGAGCTGGAGCTGTATTTCGGATCAAATTTTTATACGGGCTGTTTTGTAGCTGCAGCTCAGTACGCGTGCTCAGTGGAACGGTTGCGCATTTTATCGCTCCAGTCGTTCATTCGTCGAGAACATGCGCGGAGCTTCACTCATATGCACACACAGGCGCACAGGCGCACAAACGCACACGCATACGATCGTTAATATTTTTGATCATAAAATTCATTTTATGACTATGAAATTATTATTCTTCATAAAATTAAAATTATGGCTTCATTTCGGCGAATTGACACAAAATGCTATGGCGTCAATGAATAAAATATCCATGTATAAGTACTTATAATCGTATATATAAATATCTATTTGCGTATATGTGTTCGGATGTGTGTACATACATCTGTATATTAACAAATCCACATAAACTTATCATACAGGCATAGGTCGGTTTGTATGTAAAGAAAATCATTGAATATTAATCGCCGATTTAAGCCTTCTAACCATAACTTGAATAACTAAAAAAAAGAATTATCTAATTTTTAATCAAAAATTTAAAATAAACTTTTCTTTAATTTGTATGTAAATATGTGTGATTATACATACGGACTCTTTTAGGCCTATTTATATACATATAAAAATACATGCGCCCAAGCGTAGCAAATGAGCGTTACCTGTTCAATTTGTTTTCTTTATAAATATGAAGGGCATCAGGTTCTTTAAATTGGAAAGTTCAGCGGAACACATTTGCTTTACTTATACTTATATAATATTGATGTAATCAGGGTATTTTTAAAAGTTAAACTTATTTCCCTGGCCATTTCAAGTTCTGGCCATTTTATAAATACATACATATTTTTCTCAACTCTCTGGCAGTAGTTGTAAAAAGAAAAACAAAAATGTATTCCTGTGCCAATAAATGTTATTCACATTTTCGTAAGAATCCATAGGCTGTTCTACATGTGCGTCTGTCATTGATGAAAATAACTGTGACTAAGTCTCTTAAAAGAGCCGCGTGATACAGTAAGCAGTATCCAGCTAAGCTCCTCAACCACGTTCTTGGTTCGCTTTACTCTGTGAAATTGTATATGTAGGTTAGGTAAGGTTGGAGAGGTTGGGAGGGGGATACACTCAGGCATTGTGATGCCGCGTGGGGAACTAGACCTTATCCCTCCTAAAACCAATGTGTACTTTTCACAAATTTGGTAAGATGCTTAATTTCGATTGTTTACCAAAATTGCAAGTCTACGTCTGGATAGAGCAGGAGAATTGTATATAGGTCCCCATTAAATAATTCTGTTTTAATAAAACATAGATTATAATTTTGTGGACATTTTCAATAAGAAATTATACGCCTTCTCTTTCTGATCTTTCACACGCAATGGAAGCCTTCCTCTTCCTCTGCTACCTCCAATAGGCACCGCATCGAATACTTTTTTTATTTTTATACTTTTTTTATTTTCTTTCGGCTTATTTTGAAATAAATAAATGTATACATGCATACCACTTTGACCAAAAATTTCCCGCAATGTATTCAGAAAATTCAAAATACAAGTTTATTCCTCAAAAGTGATATTATCGCCTTTAAATTACTCCCTATCAACCGCCACGCAGCTCTCGAACAAATCTCAAACTCTATTTTCGTTACTGCCATCAAAGCCGCCTTCGATTTTTCAGTACTTCCTTTCGGCTGATACAACGCGTTCCCCGGAAACAATCGCCCGGGGTCATACTCGTATCAGCCACGAGTTGAGTTTCCAAAAATACTTTCTGTTAATTATTTTACGTTCTGCTAATTATTTTACGTAAACGTCTCATAACGCCCTAATAACAGTCTTTTTTAACCGTCTGTGGTATTCGTGGTGTAGAATACCGCTTATTCGGAGCACTCCAAGCACTCCACTTACTGGTCTGAATTGCGTGTCGTACTCATAAGCCCACGTCTCGTCTACAGTAATGATGCGTTTGATATTAAGTTGGATACGGCCTTGGATATCATGTCTTTGGCGATATCAACGCGGTGCCTTTTTTCCATGAAATTCAGGTCCTTTGGAACCGACTTTGCAGCAAAATGGCGCAAACCCAAATTATTAACTACAATGCTCGGAACCGATCCATAAGCAAATAAGTGATAGTCAAGATGCCTCACCATGGTGCTCCGCAAGAGCAGGACTGCTTAGAAGAAGTGGCTGGGATGATTGCATCCCATCCTCTCAACAGCTTCCGCAAAAAGGATTCGAAGTAAAGTCACAGCATGCCGATAGTGTCCTGTAAGGATGCCTACAAAATTCCGGAGCAGAGGCTTCATTAACCTTAGAATATGTGTACTTGCCCAGCACTCGCTGAGTTGACGGGAGGCCCATCTCTCCTAGAGCAAGCCACAGGTAGTCAGGACTTATAAAGAATGAAAATTGTTTCTCGATGGAAAAATTTTTTTTTGGCAAGAAGAACCTCAGTTGGATTGTTATGAGTTCCCAAATAAGCCACTTATGTATATATAAATTCCCCTTTCATAGGTATAGACCTGGTAAGTAAATATGCACTTTACAATACCTTGCAGCACGTGTTCAAGTTTTGTTGAGGTATGGGCCGACGCCTCTCTTATTATTCTGCAATTTTTTTATAACTTGTGCCTTTACAAATAACCCCCATGTGAACAAATTTTTAACACTTCAGGGCACGAGTGCGACAGTTTTTGCTGAAATTCACGTAAATGTTTGTCTAGTTTTCTATAATCCAAATCTCCATGTACTCCTGGTATGGCTCAACATCAAGCTCGCATTTTACACAGCACAAATGTATTTTTAATATTCAACAGTGGCATTTAACAGATCAACGGATAACAAATTCGTAGATCACTTGCGATATAATTTTCTTTTTTTTTTCAGTAAAGGCAGAAATAAGTAAGAACTCCTAGAATTGGAATACTCTGAGCTGCTGTCACTCGGAATCTTAAAAGCAGTACAGTGCAATGTCTAATCGAATCATCGCTGACCTTTTCGTCACTACTCTCATTAGTCAGTATTCTTTTAAGGTCCGTTGATTCTTGAGCATACACTTACCAATGTATTTATGATGTGACAGGTGGATAATATGATGATACAATAAATTATAGGTTGGATCATCCGAACCAAAAATTGTTAAAGTAACTTCGGCTGCCACGTCATCGGGACACTCGGCAGCAGAATTCTGCTTGCTTATTTCACACGATTTCTTGCACTTGTCCAAGCAGTTGTTGTTCAGACGGCAACGAAGTAGTATGAGCATTGGTTGGGTTGATTTTCTTTGATGTCATCAATACAATCTCAGCTTTTTCTGATCTCTGCCGTAAACCAACCGCCGTCATAACCTCGATTTCGTCAGCAAATCAGCTGATTGCCTTAAAACCGTTTAGAGCAGGTTAACAGTCTGATGTTAGCCACATCTTCTGCTGGGCTGGCAAATGTTCTAAGTGGTCTAATTTATGTACATACATATACATACATTTCTATAAATCTACCTGCTGCAGGCCGTGGCCTTGTGGATTTCATTTATTCACAGCTGAAAGTGCAGTTCCTAACTCATACATACAGAGAGTCAAAAAAGTTTTGCCAAAGTGCTTTTTTGTTTTTTTCAAAATCCCAATGTTTTTTATGCTAAATTTTTTCGTTAGTTTCGTATAAAAATATAGTCCACGAAAGCGATACAAATATTTTAAAATTTCAAACTTAATGGAACCTTAAAACCAATTAATAAAATTTTTAACAAAATTTTGTACTTTTTATTCAGAATACTTAATTTTTATTTTGTTGTTATGCAGTGCAAGTTTAAACTTGCTGAAAATTTCCGTTGGTTTTTAATATGTTTTGCTCTGCTGGCGGTCTTGTACAAATTCTTGCATACAACGCTTGAACTAAAGGTAATGCAGAGACTTTCAGTAGAAAAATTACTAAAAATCAACGGGGAATTTTAGCAACTTCAAACTCACACATCTTTGCACGGGGTAAATGAGCAATAAAATAGCACGTCAGAAAAAAAAATGTTAAATTCCTTTGAAAATTGCATACATTTTTGAAATTTTTAATACTTTTATTGTACTGAAAAGTATATTTTTATACAAAATTAAATTTAAAAAATATGGCATAAAAAACACAAAAATATTCATAATATTATCAAAAAATCACTGTGACAAAACTGTATTTTTATACAAAATTACATTTAAAAAAATATAGCATAAACAACACAAAAATACTCACATTATTATGTATAAAAAAATCACTGTGCCAAAACTGTTTTGTCTGACTTTTCATGTTAGTATGCCATTTCGAGCCAATAGTAAATATTCTGTTAAATAGCGTAACATTAAATTGGGCATTTTTGCATGAACAGTAACATTAACCCTTTGCGATCGGCAGATTTCTCTGATAAGAGAGAGCTAGTCGGAACAAGTTTAGATTTTCGAGGTCATTTCTACCTTAGTGATTTAAAGTAAATCTATGCGTATTAGAAAACACACAATTCGTTGAAACTGATGTATTGTGTTTAATTTTAAAATAAAACTACTGGCGTCAACTCTACTGATCCCGGAAATCTTTTCTTTCCTTTTCTTTTACTGGCATCTTGGCGCCAGACTGGCGGCACCGACATTTACGACGGCTCGTGAATGGCGCCATTGTGGCATTCTACTTGATTTTTTCGCTAATTAGAAACACTTCTTAATCTGTAAAACGCTGAGAAGGCCTTTGTCATCACTAGTGACTCAAAGAAGAGAGAAGGCCTTTGTGATGACTAGTAACTCAAAACGGTACCTGAAGGCTTCCTTTATCACCACTAGCAGGTATCACTTTCAAGACAGGTGCATTTATATCCATTTGTGTGACAATAATAAAAAAAATAATAGGCGCGTACACTTCTGTTAAGTATTTGGCCGATCTCTTCCTCCTATTTGTTTCACAAATGGAGGGTCCTAATGTTTCAAGCTGGCTCCGAGCTTCAAATAGTTTTTTTATTAGGAGATTTCTCATGGCAGACATACACTCGGAGGTTTACTTGGCCTTGCGAGGGCCGACCGCTATTAGAAACAATTTTTCTATCATTTTGCTGCTTCATGCACGGAGATTCGAACCTACGTATGGTAGTCAAGCACCAGCCCATTTGGCTACGCCGGTCGCCGTTATGACAATGCCTGACTCTTCTACTTGTACTCGTACATCTCACTCGATTCTGAGCAGATTGCCAACTCTGCTACAATGGTTTATCGTACAGTTCACCATTGCCCCTATTTATTACGGCACGGGTATGATAAAGTCCTGCAGAGCCTACCACACTAAATAATGCAACTTTTAAATTGGTTTAGGTAAACTTCTGTTCATTCTATTGTAGATTCAATTTCTTCATTTAATTTATAAAAGCTGTAGTATTAGAATTTAAGAATGTAAGCTCAAAATTGTGAACAACATCTACTTTTGAAAATGCACAGATCTCAACACGCAGATTTTTTTTCACTATATCTTTCCTGACGATTAACAAATCCCATATGCAAATTTAACTCATCTCATTCGAGCGTTTTTCGAGTACTACCAAGCCTTTAACCCCCAACCTAACCTAACACACCCGACCAGTAATATTTTCATTGTTGCTCTCACATGCAGCTAACCACTATACTCGGTAGTCAACCAGCTAACCGTATTTGATTTCGCATATCAGTATAAGAGATTTTAAAAATCTCTTAATTAAAAAGATAAATCTCTTAATTAAAAACTCACAAGAGTTTCATGCATATAAATTCTAAGATAAGCTTAAATGAATACCGCAGACTCTTAGTAAAATTTACATATTTTATTTAATGGGTGGTTGTGGCAAACGAGACAGTGGCACAAATACAAAGAAACATGCAAAAATTAACCCAGTAGGAAAGCTTAACGTGACGTACTTCCAGTGAAAAGTTTTTTCAATTTTCAAAACTAAGTAATTTTTATATGCACTGCCTGCCCGACGGATTTAAAAAATAGTCTTTGCAAAAGTTTTCGCTGCTAATTCGAAAAAAAAAAATTTTGATGTTTTAAAATCGCATTTTAGTATCGACGGATAATTCGCGTTTCAAAAGGTGTCACAAGATCAGTGTAATACAGCGTGGGGTAGAATTAGAAATAAAATGTTAAATTGAAGAAGAATTATTAATGATAAGAATTTCACAATGAATGAGAGAAAACATATGCGGCCTTTTTTTTTTGTTTAAATATTTTAAATAAATATTGACCCTTATATCGAATGCACTATAGGAATCTGGCATTCGTACCCCATGCCAATCGCTGGAGAAGTGATGTCGGGATGCCATTAACCTCTTGAACGATATTTCCTTTTAGTGCAGAGATAATTATTGGGTTTGTTCCATAGACTTTACTTTTGAGTTACAGAAAAAAGTACATAGGAGAGAGATCAGGCGACCTAGGTGGCCAGGATATGTCACCGAAAGGGCTTATCAGTTTGTTAGAGCAGAAATCACGCAGTATCACCATGGCCTCTGTAGTCGTGTGCGTTATGACGCCATCTGAAATCATGTGTGGAAGGATGTTCTTTCAATATTGGCAGAAAATAATCATTCAGCATACGCCCATAAGAGGCATCGTCCACAACAAATTACATTACTTCTTTAAACTTTTTTGCAAACGGGCTCCATCACTCCGAAAGATAGAGTTTCCCATAACTCCAAAATAAAGTTTACCAGAAACTTTTATGCAAATTGTAATCGTTAAGCGATAAAAGAATTAGAAGTGGCATTTAGAGTTAAAAAGAAAGCAGCCGTTGGCCTACCTTTTATTGCGATGATAGGAAGCCAAACAGAGCTATTACGGGCATTCGATCAACTTTTTGTTGCTGTTTACCGTAATATTATATTTTGTGCTGTCGGCTTATACCTTCTGGTAGAACTTTGAAGCTGCTAATAGCGAGTCAGTACATTTTACTGCTGGGATATTGCAGATGAAAACACACAAATGTAAAATTAAAAACACTTATGCAGCCAAGCAATTACCTGATGCCTGTGTATTCGTTGGCTCTATATTTCTTGCATACATACATCATTACATACACACATACATATGCAGTTGCTTGAGATGGTATTTTGCCGAGATTTTGCAAGGTCGTTGGAGGCCGTCCGCCAAGTTGAGTGTGATATGCAAGTATGTAGTTTAGTTAGCATATATATATATGTACATATATGTTTACAAACATATTCAAAGATTACATACATATGTAGATGTCGATATGAAGTTTGATTATAAGCAAAACCTCTGAAAAACTGAACTCTGTGTTGTTTGAGATCCTCCTTTAATTTGCACTTTAATTAATTGTACGAAATCAGGAAATACATATGCACATGTGTATGTATGATTGTAGTCAACATACTTAAAAAACACCAGATTAATTTCGGTGTTCCGCCAATAATTTAGTAAATTTACTCAAATACGAATGCGGCGAAAAATATTTTCTAAAAAAATTAGGTGTCTTGAAGAATAAAATTATGCAAATAATGTTTTCAAATAAATTGTGGTGGAAGTTATGAAATTCTATAGATACTTTCTATAGGGGCTCTTAATCGACATCGAAACTGTTTTCGCAACTCGAACAATAATTAATTAGGCACGACGACAGAATCCGTTTAATCTACAGTAGTAAAAAAATCCCGGGAAGCGACTCAAATCTCAAGTATACAGTTGAGTGGTTGGATGAACACTGCTGCGAACTCCACTCAATCGATCTTTCCGATCATTTGCATCCCTGCTGCTTCTGTAGTAATCACTGTAAGAGTAAATTATGCCCAAGCTTCTGGCGTGGGTGCCAATAGGCGAATAAGTAGTAAGAACGAGTACAAGTCTCCCAACATCAGTTTTGAACTTCACTATCAGATTGGATAATCTCTCAAAGTTATATTCATGTCAACCCTATTGGGGCTCATACGCAATCTCTGCTAGTCATCAATGAACCCTCTTTGTCCAGCTCTGGAGAACTCTTATCCAGTAAATCCAAATAAATTCTACGAAGAACTGGTTGCAGATAGCATTCCAAATGCTCTGCATTGCTTAACTCTTCTTGACAAAACTTTCTCTAATTTGGTAATTTTCACTGGTTTTTTTTTTGTATTTGAGGTAATGTAAAATCAGGGGATAACAACAACAAGCTGCTCGCTAAATGTGAAAGTACTATCACCTCCCTTGAAAAACCAGGTTTAAGTTTAAAAGCAAAGATTGTTTTTTTCCGCGAAGTCGTCTGTCTGTCGAATTTACTGTGTGTGGAGAATTTATCGATATTTGGAAGCATTTAAATTAGATTTTCAGAAACCAGCAGTGTAAAGGTATAATTTTTTTCAGGTTGCCGTGCCTCGATTAAGCAACGAATAATTGTCGGCATGCAAATCTTAAGGGGAGGTAGGGTTTAGCGCTAAAAAAAAACACTTTTTTTGTGAATTTTTTACAGAAATATGGCTTAAGATACTTTATAAAAATCAGTTACATGTTATTGTACGTCTTTTCAATAAGTGTTTAAAAAATATTAATAATAAAATATTGACAAATAAGCCCATGACAAAGTTTTTTTGGAGATATGTTTTTCGAGAGGTGCTCTGCGGTGCCAATCGGCATTCGTCGTAGAATCATCTGAAACTAAAAAAGTCGAATTTTTCAGTTAAAGTATGACGTAATGCTCCCCCTACATTAATAAAATTTTTTTTGTTTCATTTTTGTAGTTTTGGTGGCAAAAAAACGTAAAACGAGCATTTTTGGCGAAAAATTTCGCCATATTTGTAAGTGAAAAACAACCTTAAAAAACAAAAAATTAAAAAAAACAGTGTAGGGGGAGGTATTTTTGATTTAGAAAACGTGTGCCAAATTTGAAAAGAATCGGTTGAATAGTTTCGGAGTTGTGATTGGCACCGACTTTTAAGAAGTCGTTTCGGGAAAAACGCCTTTGAAAAAATGACTCTGAGAAATTATCGATGCTCCGCATTCGAGGTAGAGTGCCTACAAAGGCTATAACTTTGAGAGTTCTGCTCCGATCCATTTAAAATTTTGACACAACATTCTTGAAATGATTTACTATAAGATGAGTGAAGAAAAAAAATTTCGATTTTGTGACCCTACCCCCCCCCTTAAGGCTTCTTAATAGACTCAATAAAGAAAATTCAGGAATAAGGTATAAAACAAACATGACAATAGCTTTACTCATAGCTCACCAGAGGTTTTCTGGATCGAGTGTGTTTAAAAATATTTACAAAGCTATACTGAATAGAGAAAATATTAAATATTAAAATTAGAAGTTAATTTGTATGCATTATAAATTATTACATTACGTCTTTCTTTATTTATAGAATGGTTTTGTTAACTGTGACAAGGAAAGCTGCCCATCCATCGATGACTGCTATTTGTTGGATCGCAAAACCCCAGACACTTGTTGTAGGAAATGTAAAGGTAAGTTGGGCTGAACGAAATATTTTAAAGATTTTAGTTTTAAGATAAAATAAGCAAAGAAGTGTTTAAGTACGGATGTAGGCGGACTTTATTTAATCGGAACCACCGGGACTAGAGCTCGAAAATTTAGGGTATTTTCAGGAATTTTTTTTACAATAAAAAATATGAAAAACGATATTTGAATTTGTTACGCTTTTTATTTCACTTATTTTACATACAAAAAGAAAGAAAAAAATTTATTTTAATAATTTTGAAAATTTCGCTGAAGTAGACTCTCCCGAAAAAATGGACCCGGACGGTGTTGTCCATTTTGGCTCTTCTATTTAGCTGACACACAAAAACCGAAAAAATTATTAATCAGTATGACTGTAGCTATGTCCCGTACTAGAATAAAAGAAAAATAAAAAAATTTGACAAAATGGCGTGGTTTTGAATTTGACACTCGATAAATCGGGTTTTTTATTTTCAGTTTTTTAATCAAAAATACGAAATAATTGAAATAATAATATGATTCCATTGATTCTGTGAACAACAACTAACCGTTTACTCAACTAACCTCTAACTTTACGAATTTTCGCTCTCTCAAGCGGTTTTTAAATTATCGGCCAGTTAATATCTCCTTTAAAATTTTGTAGCTAGAGTTTTTTTCTTACCAATTTGAGCTGAAATTTTATAGAATTTGATGAAGTAGTTTTTGAAATATCCACATATCGCTCATTAGCTGCCAAAAGGTTATAATCCACACAAATGTTTTTTTTTTAGTATTTTTCTAGGTATTCAGAAATGATTACCAGTTCTTCTTTTATGATATATACCTAACAAAATTCAATGCATTATTCATTAACAATATTTTACTAAATGAAAATGTTTCTTTATTTTTACTTGGGCGCACATAGTAAATTGACTTTTTTTCTCTAACTCTTGAATTCTCTAATTAATTGAGATTCTGAGTAAATACCGAAAAATCATTATTAAATTAAAAATTAAAATTATTATTATTATCTAAATAAAAATAGGTTATGGCATGGACGTTTCAAAATTTTAAAATGATTGAATTTATTAATTTGTGATTATTATTTATTTATAAGAGTTTTGAGAATTTTTCTTCCGTTACTAAAATTTAAGATTTATAAAAAAATTTCAAAATTACAATTTTGTTTTTTTAATAATTTTTTTACTCTTCTTAGGTTGTATTTTTCGCGGCATACCGTACCCAAGTGGTTCTGAATGGGCCGATCCCGAAGATCCCTGTAAAACATACAAATGCGTTGCCAGTGTCGTCACCGAAACGACAATGAAATGCTTCAATCAATGTGATGACGAACTCGTTATACCGCCAAAGCAAGGCGAATGCTGTCCCACATGCCAAGGTAAGTAATATATAAGTCCTATAATGTAGTAGTACAGCACACGCACACATATGATTGCACATATTTACCTATATATCGACAAGTACCCACTATTCTAAAAACGCCCACATATCTCTAAATAAAACTAACTTATAGAGACATCTTTCGCACAATTTTTTAATTCACAACAGCAACGGCGGCTGCCTTATCCAAATGAGTTGGTACGTGACTACTATTCGACATTATACATGCTCGAATCTCACATGAAACACCTAATGATAGTAAAAAAGTTTTTTTCTAAAAGGGAACGCAGGCAAGAACAAACCTCTGAGTATATTTCTGCCGTGAATGCCAAAATGCATTTGCCTTTCGGAGTCGGCTTAAAACTGTAGGTCCCTCTCGTGCGAAACTGTACGTCGAAATAGTCACAAAAAATTCACTGTTTGCTTCCATTTTTAAAAAGTTCGAATTGTTTTGAATAGGAAGTGTATATATTTACGTAATACGTACGAGGTGTACTCGAAAAATAAGTTGACTTTTCAAATTTTGCAGGCGACATATGCAAGAATGATAGAAAGAAGATTGCGCGTATCAGAGTGCGTGGCGTCACACTAGTCTAGTTGTGCAGTGCTGCCAACTCTTATACTTCTTTAGTACTTCTTCATACCAAATGGTGTTTGTTTCTTTTTTTTAATTTGCAGCAACCAAAATTGTAACTATAATTTAACCAAAAGGCTAAAACAGCCAGTCTGAGAAGAGTTTAGTGCTCTTGAACATTTTAGGATTTTTATAATATTCAAAGTTTTTAAAGTGCAATCTAAGAATATTGGATCCCCTTCTCGTTAATCCCCTTCAGTTTAAACCTTTTTATAAATTTGAATTTGAATTTACTTAATACGAATTTGAGCCATAGAGGTGTATGCTATGCTAAAAAAATGCTAAATCATGTTACATAAATGGTAATCTGGTCACACTTGTCACCAATTGGACTAGTGTGACGTCACGAAAAGCAGCTGATATTGTTAACTTTGCTTAGAGCAAAATAACGGGGTCACGTTTGGCGCCACCTCATTATTCTGTTCATCGTGCAATGTACATATGCAACGGGTTTTCCAATAAGAGATGTTATTCCCGTAAAAGATAAATGGTTCCGTTGCTTCTGTGGCACGTAACGCCGTCTTCTTGAAAATAAACATTGTCCAGATCAATATTATCCAATTCCGGCCATAAAAAATCATTAATCATCCCTCGATAGCGCAATCCACTCACCAATCCAAAGTAAGGTCCAATGACTCCGCCGGACCATAAACCGCACCTAACAGTCACACGTCGAGGATAGAGAGGTTCTTCAACAATAACTCTTGGATTTTCTAAGCCCCAGATAGGACAATAATTTAACTTGTTGACGAAGCCACCGAGGTGGAAATGGGCCTCATCACTCAAGATGATTTTTCGATTCAATTTCGGATCATTTTCATATATTTCAACAACCTAATCAGCAAAGTCACGACGTTGTTGATGATCGGCTGGTTTGAGTTCTTGTGTTAACTGGAATTTAGGTATAAGCCTTAAGACACAAATCTTTATGCAAAGTACGGTGTACTGACGTTTGTGGAATGCCTAATTCCAAAGAACGACGAAGAATGGACAAACGCGGGTTTTCTTCAACACTTTCGGCTACAACTCTTCGGCTGTTCTTGAGCGACGTGCACGGGTTTTATTCTTCACATCATTAACTTGTCCCAACAGCTCGAATTTTTTCACCAACTTCTGTATTGCGGTCCGACAAGCTGCTTCACGATGACCCAAAAATGTTCGAGTTTTACGAAACGTCTCTGCCAAATTTTCACCATTTTTGTAGTGAATTTCAATCATTTCAATGCGTTCTTTAAGCGTGTATCGTTCCGTTTTTAATGATGGCGTAGTTTCTACTTGTCAAATATCAAAAAATGCAGCTTCAAAAGTGACATTTACCGAAATAGCGGGCTATTCAAAATAACACCTGTTATTGGAAAACCCTTTACGTGCGATTTTCAATTTTCATATTTTTTTGTGTCGGTTCTCATGTCGTGAACACGTATTTACAGTTTCAACTAAATGACATTTTAGTTTATTTTTGACAGATACAAAGGTTACACGTGTTTGCGGTTTTCTATTAACAAAACAAAAATCAATAAAAAAACTGAATTTGTTGGCCAAACATGACACCGTAATCTTGGCTCAACCATCGTGACCCCTTACGATTGGTTCTTGTTCCCCATACCTATGAAAAGGCCGAGGTTAGTCATACTTGTAGAGATACAGTCATTGAACGGGATTACTTTGAGGGCCCACAAAAATATTTATGATTTAAGAAATCGACTTCCTGTTAAATCACGATTTTTCGCGATTACATTAAGTGTATCCCGGAATTTCGGGATGTACATATGTCTATGTGCATATGCCTATGAATCCAAAAAACTAACAATAGGCAATAACTATACGTCAAAAGTAATAAGCAAAGCAATAAAAACAATCGAACACCATTCGCATAATCCCCAAAAGCATGACAGAATCACAACTGAGGAAATAAAAACAAAAGAGCATAGTATGAAAAAAAAACAAAGCAAGCAAATTAAAAGAATAATCATTCCATATTCTTATAAAACCCAAAGTATCAGCGCACCAACAAATACTCGTACTATAATAAATACATAAAGTTTATGTATGCATGCATGTATTAGTATACCCTAAATAGTTTATATATGCTCACATATGTATATATGTGTGTGTGTGTTCCCTCATATTGCTATTAGTTCTTATATAATTCCAAAACATTGGGTCAATATCCAAAAATAAGCACCACATTCAGTCTGATGGCAAACTACTCGCATTTAGCGCAGTCTCTTAAGTTGATTTCTCGCTAATCTCCTGTCCTAACAAAAACAATAAAGTTGTGACCGTGTTCTATAAAAAGCGGAATGTCGTTGACGTATTTTTATTTTATGATTTGCCAATCACAATAATGTCATTAAATCATTTAAGCCACAATAAAACTTGATCGAAATTATTGTTTATGATAGAAGTGTAGAATATCGAATAGAATGAATCTGTGCTGTGCGCCGGTATAAGTCTATGAATCTACATGCTTACATACATACATACATATAATTAGATATAATTAAAAAAAATTATGGCGGTAAACATACACACATACTCGTACTTGTTTACGATATTTCAGCCACACATCTGGCCGATGGAGATGACAAGCCTTTCAGCTACAGTTGAAAAAATGTTTGCCAAGCTAAAAGTTAGTTCCTCTAAGACATGAACTGTACATTGGTTCTCCTCGAAATAACGTCATTTCTTAGGGCGCTGAATACTGTGTGGAAAGCTAAGAAGGCATCGACAATCAAACTTTATTAGTTTATGTGCGGAAGACGGTTTCGAAGCGTCATCTCTCAACGTTAAGAGTTGTGCAACAAACTTTGTGTGCAATTTTCCCACCTGACGCAAGTTATTGTATACGCATTTGGGTCTCTGGGCTGAATTTTATTTCATTTTCACTGGATGGCAGCTCCACTGTTTTTCAGATAGAGGTGGTTGCAATAACAGTGCGAGCTGCCGAGTGTTACAGGGACTGCGAACGGGAAGCGACGTATTAGGATAGGATAAATGACTACCCACGCGAGGATGCCCACTTGGAGAAAGAATTAAACTTCGTTCGTTATTATACCAGAAGAAAAAAAATCAAGCAGGTGGAAAAAGGCAGAAGGGGCTTTGGATTAGAGGCTGACGACCAACAGTGGTTAATTACCTTTGCATTAACCGCTTCAAGCTACTGATGAAAATCACCAGGTGTGTGATATTTAAACCCACAATATCCGTAGGTGTAATAAAAGAGTGAGAGCCCAGATGTCTTAATATTTGCCCGACGAAAGTAAGACAGCTGAAAAAAAAGTACTGAGATGGTTCCATCTTATCCTCAAGACAGCTACTGCAGAAAGGACTTGAAGCAATCCCAAATCTCACCGCATGGACTCCAAAAGGGCATTGTCCAGTAAGGATACCCACAATATTCGAGATCTTCGGATTTGTGAACCTTAGAAGTTCCCTCGAGTGCCTCCGATCTCCCCGTGGCCAGGCGGATCTCGCAACTTTGCACGTTTTCGCACTAACCCAGGGTTCGCTAAGTTGATGCGAGACCCATCTTTCCAGGAGTAGACCACAGGTTCTCAGGGGAATCCCAATCTTCTAATTTTATGTTTTCAGGGTCCCCTATCTAGCTTGCTCATCAGCCCAGTAGTTTCCCTCTATGCTGTGTGCTCTGTGAGCGGAAACCCAGATGAGCTAAATATCGAAGTATTCGGATGCAGTCGAGAGATAAATCAGGTATTCCCCGACTAATTTCAAACGCACAAAGAACGAGCCCAAGGCCCTAATTACTGGTTGGATGACGGAGTAGATATTTACGGCCTTTACAGCAATTACAAAAGTATGTAGCCAATCCACTGCTTCCTTAATTGCGGCTACCTCCGCTCGGAATCCTGTGATCCCCAGTGATCCGGAATACTAAATTTGAGCGTGATGGAGAGCTTCTTACAGAATACTCACCCACCAACTCTGCCGTTCAACTTCGAACCATCCCTAAAGATGTTTGCCATACCCTGTTTCCAAATGTTGTAGACCGCCCACTCCTCCCTTTAGGAAATATGAATGGAACAAGTACCGCTTGGATCCAGCGTGGGTATACATTGATCCAGCAATATGGGAATGAGCTCAAAATTTTCAAAATGACTAGAGTGTCCGTAGCTTAAGTCTATGACCCGAGGACCTCAATCTGATTGCGGCGCGTGCAGCGGCAGATTTCCCTGAGATGTCCACCGGTACCACATTCAGCAAGTGAAGTATAACTTTCATATGTTTTGGAGAACAAGCAACCTAGCAAGTTTCGGAACATATTCATCCATGTAGCTGGAATTGAAAATTATTCGCGAGCCCTCGACACTTAAGCTTCTTAAGTTAATATTCAAAAGACTGATTCGATGAGATCATTTCTCAACATCAGTTCTGGACTGGTATTTCTCCTCTCTCTCTCTCAGCAAATAAGTCAAGTTCCGTTTCATTACGGCTTTTGCGGGGAGTGTGAAGGTCAATATAGTCCGATGATGCTGTTTTCATGTTACCGGTCAGGGTCAAATCCATAGTCAATACCCACCCAATGGAATATACTTACATGATATTAATAGTGCTAAATAATACTTACAAGTAATTCTTCCCAAAGCCGTTTCTAGTTACTTGCATAATCATTTAATTTCTACTTTCAGGTTGTAAGATTAATGGACAAGTTGTAGCCGAGGGTCAGGAGGTAGTCGGCTCTATAGATGATCGCTGCATGGTGTGTCAATGTTCGAATAATAAGCTCACTTGTGCCAAGAAAACGTGCCCAATACTGCAATGTCCCATCTCAAAGCAGACACAAAATCCCAACGAATGTTGCCCGCGTTGCACCGAACATCGTGAGTTCATGCCTGTAATTGGTGAGTTTGAAATGTTAGCTCAACAGGGCATTTACTATATATAATATATATATTTACTATAGCATACTATAATTAAAAGAGACAAAGAGCATGTCTTTAACAAGCTTTTATGCTACTCTTATAGGTAACAAAGACAGCGTTAAGTTTTTGCCAAAACCCATTTAGACATCTTTAGACATCTTTATGATTTTTATTTTCAAGTTATGTTTTCTTGTTTTCCCTTTCTTCTCCAGGCAAATGCATTTTCAACAACAAGGTCTACTACGACAAGACCCAGTTTATGCCCGATCGTTGCACTAACTGCACCTGCAGCAACGGCACATCGGTCTGTCAGCGTAACACCTGTCCTATATTGGAATGTTCGCCTGAGTATCAGGAAATGGATGGCTGCTGTCCACACTGTATCACGTCCGAAGTGCGTAACGAATGCATACACAGCGGTATTACCTACATGAACAACGAAACCTGGAATTTGGGTCCATGCCGCTCGTGTCGTTGTACTGCTGGGAATATACGCTGCTCCGAGATGCGTTGCCCGCCAGTGAAATGCCGCTCGAACGAAGAGAAGAAAACGTTGCCGGGAGAGTGTTGTCCGCGCTGCATAGAGACCGCTGGTACTTGCACTGTCTTCGGAGATCCACATTTTAAAACTTTCGATGGCAAATTCTTCAGCTTCCAAGGTTCGTGCAAGTATCTGTTGGCTGCCGATTGTCGCGACCACACATTCTCAATACGTCTGACAAACGATGGACGCGGCACGAAACGTTCCTCGTGGGCGAAGACGGTCACGCTGAAGATGCATGGCATGCGCGTCAATTTAGGGCAAAAACTGCGCGTAAAAGTGAATGGGAGTCGTGTGCTGCTACCCTATAAAGGTACACCCGAAAGCTCTATTGTGAGCATCGAACGACACGGTGACAGCATATTACTGCAAACCGATTTGGGGTTGAGTCTCGAATGGGATGGAAATAACTTTCTGCAATTGACTGCACCTGCCTCATTCAAGCAAAAGCTATGCGGTCTATGCGGCAACTTTAACGGCATTGGACGTGACGATCTCACTAGCCGCGATGGCAACAATCACACGGACGACGAGGTGTGGCGTTTCGCGAACTCATGGAAGGTGGGCGGATCGAAGGCGTGTTCACGGCGTGTGGACAAACTGGCAGCGCGGCCAAATTGCAAGCAACGTCAAGCGAATGCGTACTGTCGTTGGCTGCGCGAATCTGAAGTATTTGGAAACTGTGATAATAGACTAAATCCCAATAACTATTTTGATGCTTGCAAGATGGACGTATGCGAATGCCCGAATGGCATGTGTCACTGCGACAGTTTCGCCGCTTATGCGCACGAATGCCGACGACTGGGCGTGCAGGTGCCGGATGAATGGCGCAAGCGTACCAAATGCCCGGCGGGCATGTGGCGACGCAATGTAACCAAAATGGCGCTACCGCCTTGGCAGCACCATCAACGAGGAGGAGGCGGCGGCGGTGGTGGCGGTGGCGGTGGTGTAGGGCAAGCGCGTCGGCGCAAACAACAATATGACTTGCAACTACATCTGCAGCAATTGCAAAAGGAAAGTAATCAATTGCTATTGCAACAGCAACAACAAAACTTCATGTCCAAGCATGTGCCGAAGAGTCTGCTGGTGCACAAGTCACCGAATCGAACGCCGCCGCCGCTGCATTGAAGTGGCGTGCGCGACGTCTTACAAAGTACATACACACATACATATAAACATTCAAAACTAACGCTACGCTAGGCTATGAAAAATATTTCCATTTACAAAGAAATATTTAAAGTTTTAAAATAACTCCAATTAATTTGTAGCGAAAACAAAGGAAAGCATATTGCTTCAGTTACTAGTTTAGGCGTGAATATGTTTTTTTGTGTTTTTGTTTTGCATGCAAGTGTGAGTGTTTTCCTCTTTTTAACTAAATTATATTGTATTTATATTTAAGTAAGCGTAGTTGTAAGTTTTACTTTGTTTTTCTATGTTAGTAGCATATTTTTGTATTTTACAATAAGAATTTTAGCGAAATTTACGTATTTCAACCGTAACGGTTCCTACTCACACACCCTACATGGTATACATTTGCATGTGCATGCTGCGGCATAAGCACAAAAGTAGGCACTTAAGTGCGCATGCACGTCGCACTTGGGTATGAACAGCGTGAATGTCATGCGCGAGTCAAGGCAATGCGTTCCGGACGCTGCCACATCGGCGCACTATATTCGTCCATTTGAACCGTAACCACAGAGCTTTGCGCAAGTGCCACACTCCCAAATGCTCTTTGCCTTTACTTATATGCGCCTTTGCGTGAATGTGTGGCTGTATGTTGCAGGTTTGAATATTTTCATTTATTTTAATTTTTTATTTTTGTTTTTTTTTTGTATAGAAATATATGCACAGTTACATGCGTTTATTGCTTTGAAAACAAAGTTTTCTTTTTGGTGGTGTGGACGTCAGCTGTCTGACTCTTACCTGCCACCGCAATGCGTTCATCGCAGGAACTCTACGAATTTCAATAGGCAGATTCTTACACATTTGATTAATATATATATGAGCTAATATGCGCTTATACATACATACAGTTAAACAATTTTATAACTTTTTCTTCATTTTGAACACTCAACACATCTTATAGCCTAGACAGACGGTGGCGTTAATTCGGAATTATTTCAGGAATCAAGTCCAACTAATACGAATCAAAAACTAGGTACACACATACATTTATTACTAATAAATCCACAAAATTAATCTACCCATTCACATATGGCAGATTACCTACAAAATTTACAATCAGCTATCAATACTGTTGTGAAAGGTTTTTCTTCATAGAAATTATTTTGGTGGAATATGTATTTCGGTGTTTTTGGTTTGTTTAATTGCTATTAACGATATGAAAAAATATATGTTTTCTTTGCCGGCGTTCATTTTATTTAGTTTTTATTTTTATTGACGTTTTTCTTTACACTCGTAAAAATAATGATCTATTACACAGAAAACCCAGGGTTGTAGTTCAAAAAGTATGGTTATTATCTAGGATTATTTTGTAATCTCAGATTTTGGGAGAGACATTTTGTATGGGAAATCTCGCTTTTTAATTACGGATCGGGAGTTAAGCACGAAAAAGTAGATCATCTACTTATATGTGAACGTATTATTAATTCCTCTAGTTTAAGCGGAGTAGCGGAAATTTTCGATGCCAACATTGCCGAGAAATGTCAGTTAATAGCCATTGTGAATGAAAAATAATCAGACTTTTAAAAGGAAGAACAAGAAAGACTGGATGCTATGCTAGTTTGCACTAACACTTTCGAAATTACATTAATTGTTTTGATATTTCGGAGCAGTTTAAATAAATAATTATTTCTTAATATCAGGGCAACTATTAGCGGCATTTGTTGCCTGCGGTCCATCTTTTACCGACAACACTATCCAATAAGCAAATCAGCTGTTCACTAATCCGCGTAATAACTGTCTGTCACGCTATAATTACAATCAGAATTAACTGCCGGTTATCCCGATTAACTTCGTCGTCTTTTTAGGTTATTACACTGCAATTCAAAAATTTCCTAACATTTTTTTCACATTGACACTAAACACATCTTATGATGGCATGGGATAGTCTCAAAAGTCTCAGAAGTAGCAAAATGAAGCAACTTAAAATCATTGTTTTATTTTTAAAATGCACTTTATTAGCCCACATAGGTGAGATTTTGGTCAATAATCTTTTGTTATTTTTCGGGCACCTCTATCAATGTAGAAGTGCCCGGTTTTTTTTTTTATTGAAAAACCTAGTTAAAGTACAGTTTTGCATTCCTGAATTCAAATTTACTCCATTAGATGGATAAGGAAACGGTGCATGATCTCATCTAACTAACAAAGTAAGTTTTATTAACCGGAAAGTTAAACTATTCACAACTTTAAAGTGTCCTTAAAAGGGTAACGCCATTTTAGCGGTCTGAAAAAAAATACTTCAAATTTTTTTTTTGTTTTGAGGAAGGAAAGACGATAGAAACATAGCACTTGAAGTATTTATTAAACATATGTAAATATATATTACAAAAACAATGCATCTGAAAATTTTACAAAATGCGACACTGCGGTCACTATAACTGGTGACAATTTAAATCTGAAAAAAAATATATTTACAAACTAATATACAGTAGCGGACACTAAAATCTGGACCTTGACAAATATTTTATTAATAAATCAGTACAAATAAAAGGAATCAATGATAAAAACATTAATATTTAGTTGGTCCACCATTTGCTTTGAGTACTGCTTCAACGTATTACTTCGCAAGGCTGGTTAGCTTCGTTAATATCTATATCCGCTATGGCTTCCCGCCTGCTCAATGCATCTTAGCTCTCCTTGAGTTCTTGCAACGAATGTAGCTACTTCCTTTAACTTTTCTTCCGACTCCATAACATAGCTATGTCTGTTGCATTTGGAAGTCTACTTTCTGCCGTAAACCGTCGGCAGTGGAAACTAACTTATTCCACGGCTTCTTTAACATTGGTGCACACAGGGCTATCGTCTTGCTATACAGGTATTTCCTAAAGCCTCCATGACCAGAAAGGTACTGTGTCACGTGAGAGGTTGCATCACCAAAACTACGGTTGAGCCATGGTCGCAAATCAGAAACCAGTTTATAGGTCTATCGCCCTTTACTGGAGGTGTCATCTTGTTAATGAAGCAAGTCTTTCCTCTTCTCTAGCCGTTTTTTTTTCAGCAACACCTGCACATCTACCATAGACTCGTTTTATCTCGCTTGCGAGTATATTCGCTGGTATCACGCCAGCTGTGACAAATGTCGCATTATCTGATATGGTTCTGTAACCGCAATATGCCCTTAGGGCACTTAGCCTATATACAGACAACCACTTTTTTTGTTTTCCTTCAGTTTCGCCGTATTTGCCCAGATTGGGCTGCCTACAGGAGGACCGAAGTAGCTATATTCGCCAGCAATTTTCGCCTCATTGACTTTGGGTCCCCTGTGTTAGGTAAGTTCCTTGAGAGTGGCGCTTGGATGCTCGCCGTTTTCTCTATAGCGTAGTCAATGTGAGCCCTAAAATTTAGGTATTTCATTGCGGATTGAGTCGTATGGGTTGCTCTTGCACTCTGATTTTTATATCTTCACATTTTTTGCGGTTTCCGGGATGTTTACTTTGTTCCTTTCCCTTACGTTTTAAAATAGCCCACATGTGCTCTAAGGGGTTTAGATCTGGAGACTCAATGGAGGCCAATTTAATAAAGCGATGTTATTGTCTCTAAATCAACGCGTTCTAGTCGCTGATTTGTGACAAGTAACATTGTTGTGTTGGAATTCAACTCTATCTGAATTAGTGTCGTTATGCGTTAACGAAGGCAAAAGTACAGTTTCTCTCCATACGATCCTCGCATATGAACATTTCACCGACACCATCAGTAGCCATACAACCCCAGATTATAATGATGCATCCCCCACGCTTAGCAGTGTGTACCTCGCAATCCTCGGCAACCCGTCGCCTCACGAACGTCACAGCAGGTTTTCCATATACCTGTAGGAAAGGAAAAATATTATCTTTATGAGATTTGTGTTATTTCCTCGAAATTGGACTAGGTTAAGAAACTATGGTTGTAGATATTTTAAAATGATGTAAACTAAGCCTTCTTGGAAGTTCGATTTATCAGACCACAAAACATTCGACCAATCTTCCTCTCTAAATTGTGGGTATCGGAGGGGGGACCCATTCTAAACGCTTTTTCCTATTTTTTCGGGCTTTGTATCCTTTTAAACCTGTTTTTAGAAGCTTTCTTATAGCTGTTCGAGTACTAACAGATTTTCCAATTTCTTCCGAAAGGGCACCTACTAACCTTGAGAGACTCGGGTATCAGTTTTCGGTATTTCGGAACACTAGTGAGGCATTTTCTTCCACTTTTTGATGTATTATGATTCGATTTTGTCTACGCAAATCGCGTCATAGCACATTCGACCGCGAACATACCGCCAAATTGGCAATCTCAACTTGAGACTTCCCTTCTTCACTTAAAACTTGGAACTTCACTCCTTTTTCGTAACAAAGCTCACTTTTTTTAGGCATTTCGATGAAACGAAATTATTTCTATCAGCTAAATATTAAGATTTACATCAGCTATACCGATTTAAAACTACATCCGACTTCAAGTACTTTGCCTTTAGACGTTTGTTTTTGTATTTATTGTGAGTTAAGGGCGGCGGCGCCTTTACCTGGTACTTAACCATTTCCTTTGCTTGCTATTACCCCTCTTTATATTATGATATTGTATTAGCAGTAATATTATTTTATTATTATTATTTTCTCATTCTTAGTTCCACGCCATTAATCGACTCAAAAACTATATTTCCACTTTTAGAGCTCAATAATATGCACATTTGTTTAAAAATGAGCTGAGATTATTTTATAGCAAAGAAAAAACTTCAAAAAAAAATATTTCTAAGTGACTCCTTATATTCGTAATCATTTCCACACAACAAAACTTCATCACATTTTTTCCATTTTAAATTTTTTTTAATTACTTGTTATTTTCTGCTTATGCACAGAAACTAATTAAGTGAATTTTAAAGCAGTTGTAGCATATAAATTTTTAACATATTTCTGCTATTAACTGCTAAAATCCCCATCAAGCACCCGAGAGTAATGGGCAATATTCTAATGTTAAATTTAAAACCACTTTAGCAAAGAGACTAAGCATAACTCACTTCTACTACCAAAATGGGTAAAAAGGAGGAGCTAACAAAAATTTCCAATTTAACTTAAATATGTATATGATTAGAACTCATTTTTATTGCCTATAAACTGCATACACTTTTAAAGCTAATTAATTTTTTTTTTCTTTGTAATTAAGACAAACAACAAACTATACCTTAACTATTTTAAATTTAAGCTTAGTTTAAATGCGCTAAAGTGTGGGCGTGTACGTATGTTTTTTATGCTGAGCACTTCATACAAAAATGCTGTAAATTTCGTTTCATTAAATTGGTCTATGTTAGACTGTTCATTATGCACAAAATGAATACATATTTATTTATGTTACTTACATAGTTGTATACATCTACGCGTATTCTTAATACAATGGAAATAAAACTTTACACATTTTACGTTATTTTGAACAAAAACCAAAAAAAAAAAAACAAGAACAATTTAAATGTAGAGTTTTTGTATTGTATTCTTCACCTATTTTTATTAATCTGCAGTCTAGTGTTTTAAGTACTAGACAGTTATGGATTAAAATATGAAATATAAATAAATGAATATTGCAAACATTCTCTCACTCATTAACCGCATCATCACTGTATCACTAACTCTCCTTTCAGCTCTTTTACTTACAAACGCTCTCTCTCTCTCTCAGCAAACCACATATTTATATGCTATACTTATCAAAGACATGAACCTTAATTGCGAAAAAGGAAATAAGCAAAGCGGTGCTGTGCATATTTTTCTATACAAATACTATAATATATATGTTAGGTCCTGTGAATTACGAGCGATGGAGGATTAATAAAAATAAAATGTTCTGAAGAGAAATAAAAACAAATTAATAATGTTCTGCTGCAATATTCTGTTAGTCATATTGTAAATTAACAGCTAAAATGTTTCCTTTCAAGTAAAAACAATGAAAAACGTAATAAAAATTAATTTAAAAAAATTAAATTAATAATTAAAAAAAAAAAGAATTAAAAAATAATTCAAATTTTAAGAAATAAGTTCTGAGCATTTTTTCCCCCCTGAATAAACCCGGTCTCATCGGCATTGAATATTTGGTTCGGAACGTAAGAGTTTTCTTCAATACTTTTTGCCAGTTTCGCCGAATATTCTTTTACAGATTTTTCGTCACCAGCGTCCCCTTTAAGTTGAATGCAGATTGTGTATTTTTTTAAGTTTTCAAAACATCTCTAGCTTGCGCTAAATGCGTTGGTAGATGGAATTTCCTGCGTTTCTTTTAAAAAGCTAAAATTGTTAAGCGCTTTTTATTTTATCGTACTCTGCCCATCTTGTGAAGAGGAGGATGAGACGGTGGATCACTTTCTGTGCGTCTGCCCCGCTTTCGCTCGAATCAGGCTTGAGGTGTTTGGCACTGATGTGTTAAGAGGCGACCACCTTGGCTCCTTAGCACCACCAGGTCTACTCAGATTTCTTCGGAGGTCGTGTAGATTTAAAGAAAATTAAAAGTGAATCCGAGTGCATTACAATGGATTTATTGGTGTCTGCGTGCTGTACTTGCTAGTTGTTCCGACAATGAAAAAAGAATCTTATCGAATTAGAAGCTATCGGTATTTTTTTTTAATATTGTTTTGTACCCAATTTCTATGCCGAATTTCTATACGAAAGGATGTACCCGGGGAACTAATGTAAGCGTAAAATTTTCCACATATCATCGAGATGATTTAATGGAGCTGTTTCTACTGCTACTGTGGAAAGTTTTACGCTTACATTAGTTCCCCGGGAACATCCTTTCGTATAGAAATTCGCAGTCGCTTTATTAACCCAACAGTTGGCTCATTCATTTCTTATTCTTTTGCTACGGATGTTAAGCCTTGCCCAGATTTTAATTTGATTAAGGCGGAACGCCACTGTGAAAATTCAAAAAATCGAATTTTTTTTTGCATACATTGTTAGTATAACTACTTAAGAAAATGTGGTAAAAATTTTAAAGCGAAATTCGCTTTATTCCCGATTCTATGTGCACTTAAGTGAGCGCCCGTCGGTTCGGCCCCGTAACGCTTACGATACGATGCTTTATTTCAAAGGCATTTTTCTCGAAACGACTTTTGTTGATACGGTGGCAACGATTTCTCGAAGACTAATGAACCGATATTAAATTTCTTTTTTTCAAAATTTTTGTTATCGCATTGGCTATCGTTGTACGTAGCCGATTTTCAAAATTTTGAAAATAACTATGTATTTTTTGGGCCTGTTGAAAAAAAAAGAAATGGTGAAAAACACACATCGAAATTCAAATCAACACCATTTTGTGAAAAAAAAACAGAAAAAAACGGCTACGTACAACAATAGTCACTATTGCGTAGATTAATAAAATTTTTGGTTTTTTGATTTCAGATGATTATTCATTGCTTTATCGCTGCCACCAGATGACGACATTTTTTTTTTAACTCGTTACGTTTATTTACATAAATTTGTCAATTTTAAATATTTTTTAATAAAAATTTACATCAACATAGTTTTATACATACATAATAAATTGCCTTTAATCCGATCCTCGAATAATCGTTCCTACTTACAAAAAAAAATTCTCAGAAATCGACTATTTTTTGGTCCCCCACAGTGGCGTTCCAGCTTACATTTTTTTATTTCTTTCCAAACTGATTGTTTCCCGTTCCGTAGGTTTTCTTTTTGTTTGCATTATTGGGTTCTAATAAAGTTGAAACGTCTTCTTTTGCTGTTGGATCGCTACTAAATAGCGATTCTGAACTGAAATAGATCTCTCTGTCATTTGTGATGTCGGCGTATGCGTTTTCTTTGTGTTGGATCAAATTTGTTGGATCGATTTTGCCGGGATATTTTGAGTCTCCTTTCTGTATGTGTACAAATATAATATGCGAAAAATTCCCATCGTTCGTTATTCATTAGACTGACAGGTTTCTCAAACAAACAAAAAAGTAATCTCGAAAAACTTTAGTGTGCAAGAGTTTCACTAATTTTATATACATTTTTTTTTCTTTTTCATTTTTTTAATGTTTTTTTTTTGCGAATTGTAAAGAGTTTAAATTTTGTAATTTAGTGATGTTTAGCTCTAAGAATAATTTATTTGAAAATAAGTTTTAGAGTTTAGCTATTTCATCACATGCGCATACACACATACAAGCATACACATTCGTATGTGCGAGTATGTGTATGTGTTCGCAAGTAATTCTAAGCAGCCCAGCAAATAGTTGATTTTTTTTTTCGTAATATTTATTTTGCGCCAATTTGTAAAACTGCGCAATTTATTTGTTAGCAATTTGTATTTTCCTTTTAAATAAATAATCACTAATGCCCTACTAATACGAATGCAAAGGTATGCATAAATTTAATTAATTTTAATTACAATGTAACTAAATGTACTTTCGAAATAAAATATATACAATGCATAAACGCATACATACATACCTATACATACATATACATACAAATGTACTATAAATAATTTGTATTACCTTATAACTACGTTTAAAAACAAAAGCCTATGTATAATGACAACAAACAGTTCGCACAACAACAGTATTTTGCTTAAAGAAACAAGATATACTTATTTACTTATATACTTACATATACACATGCATAAATGTTTACTTATTAACTTCCATGTACGTAAAACTTAAATGAATATTTACAAGCATACACACACACTCATAAGCATGTTTGTACTCTTAAACAGGTACATACATACACACATGCATACATACATACCAATACCTACGTAAATCAAATGTGTTGTAAACTTAATTAATTTTAACGCAATCCAATTCTAACTTAAGTTAGCAAATGTAGTTAAATATCTAACAAAATTAATGAATTTCAATAAAGAAAATAAATAAATCAAAAATGAAGTTTTTTGAAAAAACAATAAATCAAAAACAAAAAACAAAAGCGTGTATGCATTCAAACGAAGGATCTTCTTAATTCATATGCAACATACATACATACATGAATACAAGCATCCACACAAACATACTCAAGTACACGAATATACAAACACATTCATACTTGAAAATTTGCCATAAAATTCGATTAGCTTAAACGCCATGCGCAGCTACGCGCACTTCTTGTAAAATAAATGCAATTTCTATACATACATACACGCATACACACAAATGCACGTAAAATTAAATAGAAAAATCTCAATTTTTTAATATCTAAAATTTATCGTCCATTTACCTAGCTAGGTTTTGAAATTTAAAAATGTAAAATTTTACATTAAATAAAATAAGAAAAGAGAATAAACATTTGGAAAAGAGAAATCGCGTAACTGAGTGTTAAAATTAAAATTATTTGTATGGCAAATGAGTTGGTATGGAAAGCAGTTGAAATGATCGCTTAAATATATAAAAATAAAAAATAAAATAAATATTCAAAACAAGTTTTAACCAAAGGTGTTTAATTATTATGGAAATCGGTTGCTCATATATGTATGTATGTAGGGTTTTCCCGGTGCCGACAGGTGCTCGATACCTGCACTCGTTAAAAGTATTGAAAAAAGTGCCAATGCTACAAAAGTATGGGAGGGAAGTGCTCGATGCTTACTCGTAAGGGACACATTCCGAAAATCACACAAATATACTTTTTTGTTGCTATTTTCTTAAAGAAATGATCAAGATGTTAAGATCTTCTTATTCCTCTGATGGATTACTTTTTACGGGCCAAACTGGTGTCTGCCATGAAAAATCTCCTCATAAAAAACCATCTGCAGTTCGAAGGCGGCATAAAAAAACTCTCTATTTGTGGAAAATATCAAGACGCGCTCCACAAAGAGAAGGAGAAGCTCGGCCAAACACCCTATAAAAAATATAAACGCCAGTTATAGATTAGGTTGGGGAATAAGTTGGTAGCGTTTTTACCGAACACTTTTATTTAAACAAAAAAAACAATAATTATATCAATAAGTTAGTGAATTATATATTCGTAGTTGCTGTTTACAACCTCTTCCTACCTCTCGGCCAATTTGTTGATGCCGTTCCGCCAAAAATCGCCTGATCTCGTGTCAAGGAAGTTGTTGAGTAAGTTTTTAAGGACCTATTTGTTATCGAAGGTAACGCCCTTCATACGGTTTGACTGGGAGAGAATACGGCGAATGCTGAATATCCTCCACTTCGAGCTATTGGAGTGCGGCTTTGGCAACTTGTGCAACATGGGGCTTGGCGTTGTCGTGAAGAAGTATGATTTGACCATGTCGATCAGGTCTTTTCAGTCGAATAGCCTCATTCACGCGGTATAGCTGGGCAATGTAGAGCTCCTTGTTGGTCGTGGCACTCTTTTCGAGCATTTCCCAGTGCACCATTCCCTCCAAGTCCCACCAAACATATATCATGATATTCTTTGGATGAAGATCGGAGACTTGAAAGCGTTGTTTATGACCACGTGTTGCTAGATGATGGGCGAGATGCTGGGAAACACTTTGAAGGTGATTTTCTTTGTTTTTTTTCGTTGAGCTCGTGAGCCACCCATACTCCCAATTTTTCGCAGAATCCCATTGAATAAAGATTATTGAGGATCGATCACAAAAAGTGCTTAGTACTTCAATACTGTATCGAGTATTTACTCGTAGTTACCGGTAAGTAAGTAAGTATATTTACACTGTAGGCATGATAATCCAAAACTTTATCTAATACCAGTCGCTTCTTGATAGGCCATGGTAAAGCTCCAAGTACTTTGCTGCCATTACGAAGCTTCTCCGAATAATCATCTACCATTCGGAAGTGGTATAAAAATTGTAGGGTACACACCTTGGCTCTAAGCTCAAGGGCAAGCTGGGTGGCTGTGTATCTGGGCATCTGTTTTAATTTTTTTTGATGGCGATCTTCTGTATTTTCTCTATATACGAAAAATGTCTAGCATTCGATATATGGAAGAAAACACCCAACGCCTTCAGCAAAACAAAAAACTTCTTAAAAATCAATGCATGTTTTAAGCAACTTGAGACTTACATTTTATTATACCAAAATTCAATGGGATATAAAAATGTGTACTCAAAAATATATTTTTTAATTCCGTATAAAAAATATGGAATTTTTATGGAAACTTAAATTTTTTTTTTAAATTTGAGCAAAATTTTAAACGTTTTTGTAGCCGAATGAAATGTATTTACATAAAACTAATTAGAACTTAATGACAAACAACTATTAGTTAAGGGATTTTTGTGTTCGCTTTAATAATATACTGGTGATTTGAAGGTATATGTATATGTGAGGTCTCGATCGCAGTAGTTTACATTTGTTTGAAGCGTAAAGATCCGTTTTTATCTGACGTCAAAAATGTCTACGTTCGTCCCGAAAAAACAGCAATTGCGGAAAGTCATGCTTCATTAGTAACTTTTAAAGAAAAGTGCAGCTGAAACGTGTTTTATATTGATAAATATTTACGGTAATCACGCTTCATTAAATACAACGTGAAAAGAGTGGTTTCGACGCTTCCAAAGTGGCAATTTCGACGTGAGTAATAAAGATAGCGCAGGGGCATCGAAAAAATTCGAAGATACTCTACAACAATTGTTGGATAAGGACGCATGTCGAACCCATGATGATATGTCTAAAGGGTTGAATGTTGACAGATCAACTGTCGGCCAACGTTTGCACGCGATAGGAATAGTCCAGAAAGCAGGTAACTGGGTGCCACATAAATTGAAGGAAAGGGATATCGACAGACGTTTGGTGACGTGTGAGATGCTTCTCGAATGGCAGAAAAGAAAATGTTTTCTGCATAGCATATCCACTGGCTATGAAAAATTTGATCTATTAAGATAAGCGTCGAAAATGTGAAGTCTGCAAGGTGAACCAGGTCCTTCGACAGCGAAAAAAAATATTCATGCTTCAAACTTTATGTTGTGCATCTGGAGGGATCAGGATCAGAAGGGTGTCATCTACTATGAACTCCTTAAACCATCTGAAACTATCACTGCCGATTAAAGAAAAGTGGCTGGAATGGGACGGTAGGCAGGACAAACTGATTTTGCTGCATGACAACGAAAGGCCACACGTTGCTAAATCGGTCCAAAAATATTCAGAGAGAGACTGAATGGGGAATTGCCCGACCAGCCATATACCTCAGATATTACACCTTCGGATTACCAGCCCTTATTGGAGAGCGGTTCATTTCTAACGAGAGCATCGCGAACTGACTCAATGAATCGATCAAGTTAAAAGAACTCGAGTTTTTTGTCAGAGAAATCCGTATGCTGCCTGAAAGATGGAGTAAAGTTGTTGCTTCCAATGGGACATACTTTAAATAATACCATAAATTATTTAATTGATTAAATAATTCGTAACTTTGGCTAAGAAAGGACGGAAACTTATTCCCATGCCCAATAAGTAGGCAAAAATTGTCCGTAAATCCTGGTGTTATAGTTATTTAACGCAGTGTATATCAGAGATAAAAAACAGCGAATGAATGAAGTACTTCAGCGGTAGAAGTTTTCAAAATTGCATTTGGCCAAAACCCCGTTTAAAAAAAATGTCTAATAAGATGTAACAAAATCCTTTCGAGGTTTAACAGCAATAACACAACAACATATGAACAAAAAATTCTATATCATCATCAACTGACATTACTATTAAAAAGCAAATTATAGAAAAAAGAAAGTTAAGAAAAAGATGGCAAAAAACTAGATCACCTGACGACAAGAGAAAACTAAACTTAGCTACAAAAATTCTTAAGGATAACTTAAATAAGAGAAATAACAAAGAAATCGAAAACTATTTGAAGAATCTGACTCCCTATCAAGATACAAACTACTCTTTATGGAAATGTACTAAAAAATTAAAAACTCAAATAAAACATCAACCACCACTAAAAAAAGATGACAATTCATGGGCTGTTACAAAAGAGGAAAAAGCGAAAACATTGGCAACTTACTTCGAAAAAGTTCTATCAAATGACGAAGAAAAGAAAATCAACAACCAAAACAACTTCCACTATGATTTTACAAAAATAAAAAGGACGAATACACACGAAATAATAGCTTGCATCAAAAAAGGAATAAAACATAAAAAAGCTCCCGGATATGACATGATAACAGGAAAAGCATTAGCGGAGCTACCAACCAAGGCATATGTATACTTGCGAAACGTTTTCAATGCAATGTTTCGCTTACAATACTTTCCGAAGCTCTGGAAAGTGGCAGAGATTATTGCATTGCCAAAACCGGGTAAAGATCCAACTACCGTGTCATCATATAGACCAATAAGCTTATTACCGACAATATCTAAAATTGCTGAAAAATTACTGCATGATCGGATAAGCCAACTTCTAGACCAAAAACGTATAATACCGGATCATCAATTTGGATTTAGAAAAAAACATTCGACTATTCAACAGATCCATAGAATTACAAATAAAATCCAACAAGACCTTGAAAACAATCGATACTGTGCCGCAGTATTTTTGGACGTAGCTAAAGCGTTTGACAAAGTGTGGCATGAAGGCTTACTCCACAAAATAAAAAGAATGCTACCTTTTGACTACTATCTCATCAAAAAAAGCTATCTAACCGACCGAAGCTTCTACATTAAATATGGCAATCAATGTTCAGATATTCATCAAATAACTGCTGGAGTTCCGCAAGGAAGCGTTCTTGGCCCTCTACTATATGTTTTATTCACCGCAGATATACCACCTCCTGACGAAACTAATTCTTCAATTGCTACGTTCGCAGACGATACAATACTATTAGCATCAGACAAAAGCTTAATTATCGCTACTGAAAAACTGCAACGATATACAAACGCAGTTAAGGAATGGTTTGATAACTGGTGCCTAAAAATAAATGAAGACAAAACCGTACAGGTTATATTTACTAACAAAACAAAATTTACCGCAGTTCCAATTAAAATAAATGATAAAGCAATTACAATAGAATCAACTACTAAATATCTGGGAATACACTTGGACTCCAAACTAAATTGGAGTCACCACATAAAGCAAAAGGTCAAACAAATAAAAGAAAAACTTCGACAACTTCATTGGTTAGTCTGCTCCAAATCCAGACTCACTATACAGAACAAGCTGTTAGTGTACAAAACTATGATTAAACCAATCTGGCTATATGGATTACAGGTGTGGGGAACGGCTAAAAAAACTCATATAGAAAAAATCCAACGACAGCAATCAAAGATTCTTCGAATTTTGACCATGTCTGACAGGTACACGAAAAATGATGACATCCACAGGACTTTTAATATAGCAAGAGTAGACGAAGAAATCAAAAAAATAACAACAAGGCACTTTGAAAAAATACACAACCACAGTAATGCAGAAATCAACAAACTTCTTGAAAGGGAAAGAAACGGGAAAAGGCGTTTAAAGAGAACCCGACCAAGCGACCTAGTATGATAAATGCTAAAAAACCAGAAATATGTAAAAACAATAATTAAAAATAGTTGTAAAATGTAATCATGTAAAGTGAAACTTGTATTGTATTATTGTATATTGTATATTATTTAATTGCTATTATTTCGTTTATTTTAATTTTATCGCTTTTTGACACTGGCCATTAAGCGATGTATATAAATCCTGACCAAATTGTTAAACAACATACTTAATGTCAAAGGACAGATGTATAAAATAAATGGGGGAAAAAAAAAAAAAAAAAAATCATCATCTCGTTACATCAGCGTTTCAGCCCAGCGTAGGCTTTAGCTGCCTTAGCAATCTTCCTCCATTCAACACGATCCAGAGTTGGAGATTTGCAGTTTTTTACGCTTAATTTTTCCAGGTCCTCGGTGACATTATGCAGCCAAGTTGTTTTTGGCCTTCCACGGGGTCTTGAGCATAAAGGATTGTATTTCAGCGAAAGGTTTTGTAGCCTACCGTCATCCAAGCTGATGATGTGACCTGCCCGTCTGATGCATTGCGACTTGATAAATCTTACAATATCTTCGCCATCGCAGAGGCGTAACAGCTACTTTTTGTACCTGATTCTGTACTCACTATCTGCCTCACGTATTGGGCCAAATACTTTACGCAATATTTTGCGCTCAAATATTCTTAGGCGCCCCTCAATTGCAAGATTAATGCTCCAAAGTTCTGCGCCGTAGGTCAACACGGGTCGAATGAACGATTTATAAATCCTGTTACTTATTAATGCGCCGAGATATGTAAATTTGGACACGCTTTGAAAACTGAAGTCTTTGATGTCAATAACGCCAGACGCTTTCGTTTTCAATTTTGAGGTCCTCATATGTTTGGTTTTGCTTATGTTTATTGCCAGTTATACCAATCCAGCATTTTTTTCTATCGCCAGAAAGAAGTCTTCTACGGACGACAAATGCTATATCGGCCGCGTATCATATAGTCAGAGTGGACCTGGGAAATAGATGCCCCGATCTCATGAAGCCTTTAATAGCATACTGCAAAACTAGATTGAAGATGGTTGTTGAAAGGGCATCCCCTTGTTTATATTATATATATTTTTGAGTGTTTGGCCGAGCTCCTCCTCCTCCTATATAAAATATTGAAGTAAATTTGGGAAATTTAACACCCTTTCGTGGCAGGAATACACTCGGAGGCATGCGTCTGCCGAGGGGTGATCTTTGAATAAATCGTTTATCTGAACCAAAGAGTTTCAACGAGTGACACAACTTTAGAACCAGGCACTAAGGCAAAAAAAAAAAGCATTCTCCAATAAAGTGAATACTCAGCTTGTTAGTTTACTATTTATGCATTTTATTTAATTTTCAATTTCTACTAAAAAAATTTAAATAAAAATGAACCCTTAAGTATTTGTGCTAAAATATATGCGCGTTGTAATTGCACTTTAACTCATTTTCATTTGAAGCTCAAGTGTTGCACAAACAAAGAAATAAATAAAGCACAATTGAACGGCTAACATACTCGTACACACACACACATACATACATGCTTAGTTACTTCCAACGTCAAATATAATACCTAAGTGCATTATGATTTTATGGCCATTAAGGCACAAAAATACCAACTTAACTACATACAAATGTACTTGCACAAGGTGGCGCAAAATTGATCAACCTATCGAAAGGTGAATTAGACAGCTGCAGTAGGCATACAATGGTAAACGATAAAATAAACGAGAATCAACATGGCTGGCGTTGTGCAGAAAGGTAGTTCGCTTTAAGACGATCTGCCACATCAGAGCCCTTTACGAGAACTCCGATTTGACAGTGCATCACAACGGCAACATCAGCGACCCATTCACCACCAACGCAGGCGTAAGGCAGGGTTATCCCCTGTCGGCCCTTCTCTTCGCAATCGCCCTAGACAACGTCATGTACCAATTGACTCTGCACGAAAGAGTCATTGTATGGAGTTTCACCAGATCTCTAACATCCAAGCGAAGGCGGATAAACTAGTCACTCTGGTACGTACAGTCGGACTTGAGCATAGCCAGGCTATGAAATTCAACCACAATAAAACAAGACATATACCGGTGGAATTTGTAGAAAGTTTCTGCTAACTCGTTTGCACTATCACAGAAGACGGCGGAGCAGATGAAGATGTAAACTACAGGCTAAACAAAGCAAGGGCGATGTTCGGGCAAATGCGTACAATGTGGGTGAGTTCGTAAATCTCTAGACGTCCCGAACTTCGAATATTCAGCTCATATGTGAAGTCAGTATTGTTAAACGGAGTTTAAAGATGGCTGGTCCTTAACACTTCCACATGGAGGCTACAACCTTTCGTCAACAAACCGCCTCATCTGTAGAATATTCAGGGCCGAACACCATCAGCAACGACACGCTGTGGAGATTAATATATGAGGAGCCCATCCTATAGCAAATCAAACACAGAAAGTGGCGATGGATAGGTCACACACTTAGAACACCACCAGATAGCATCACGAAAATGGCATTAGACTGGAACCCGCAAAGGAGCAGAGCTCGCGGTCTGCCAAAACATAGTTGCAGAAGGTCGATGTTGCGTGAGCTAGCAGATGCCGACATTACATAGGACCACGTAAAAACAACAGCCCAGAATTGTGTACGATGGAAGAGTCTTGTCGAGGCCCTATGCTCCCAAGCGGAGTGAACAAGGAAAAATAAATTTGCGCCACCTTGCATACGCCTGGTCTAAACCTAACATACAAACATATAAATATTTGCAGTTACATTTAAAGTAATACGTATGTCTGTAATTTATGCTGCTCATAAATCTCAATATTTACTGTTTCTTTTTTCTCTGTTTTTGTATTTTTGCAAGTTACAAACTCCGAAGTATCCATATAATACGACTGTGAATTTGTGATTTTATTTTTATATTTTCCTGGCTTTTTGTAAAAACGCTGTAAGCCAAGAATAGCGAAGTAGTACTACAGCACAAAAAAACAACAATACAAAAAGAAACAAAAACATATTATAGCAACAAAGTACATCAGCAACCATAGTCAGCGTCACATTTGTGTGCTAGGCGAAAAGCCATAAATTTGCGACAGTATATTACAGATTTTTATGAAGCGAAAACTTAATATTTTTTATTGTTTTTTTTTTTTTTGTTTTTGTCATTACTTATTAACAAATTATTTTTATTCCACTTTTATTATTATTTTCCTACCCATTTCATTTGTTGCGATGGCATTTGTAGAGAAAATTTGTGCCAGTGTTACCTACCTCGACTTGCACTTCTCACGTTTGGGATTTGACTGGTTTTCGAATATTTTTATTTGTTTCTCCTTTTATTGCCGCAGTAATCGTGTTGCTGACGGTCATCATACCCGTGCATTTTTATATTTATTTGCCACCACCAAACGGTTAGACCTGCGTTCGAGCCCCACTGTTTACATGAAACATCAAATCATAGAAAAACAATTCTTCCTCGTAGCTGTCTAGAGTTTCTTATATAAATTGTCAACACCGCCTGGAAGCTGCATGAAATTTAAGGCTCTCCACAGCCAAACGTCACCACAAATTGTAGGCGAACCAGGGCCATATATCGAGCAAAGGATGTCTACGCCAATTATACTCATATCGAGTATGCATGCGTATAGACATACATACACACTCATACATTGTAATTTCAACGCATGCAATACAAAATAAAGTTAGTTGAATAAACATTTTATGGTGTTAAATTTATGCGAATCGGTATTGGCTAATAGAATATTTGAGTTATAAAAATAATTTTTTGTGTGATTTTTATTTGATAATAAAAGTGTTTTGCTTTAATGCTAATTTTAATAAGTAGTTAGTTGAGTTCGTTGAGGTCTTGTTACAAAGTATTTATTTCTAAACCGCAATGGATGGAGTTAGAATGGATTATCCGCCAATCCTGCTAAAAGTATTAGTACTAAGTATTGTTGTCTTCAGTAAAAGAAAAAGACGATTGGATACACTTAGGAAAATCATCGTAAGTATACTGCCTTCTGTATGATGATGAAATGTATGTTTGTATTAAGTGCCACGAAAGCATGATTTTTGACTTATCGTTATCTGAACACGTCTGACGTCTTTGCGGTCTGAGGGTTGAGTTTCTCCCAATCTCAATTTACACAAATGGAAATACCTGTACTGCATGGTAAGCAGCCCCAGGTGCATATATTTCGATGCCCCGAGCGATGACGGGGTCGAGCGATGATGGCCCTGGGTGGTCATCAAAAGACTGCAAAGTCACGTGAAATGGTTCAAAAAGTGAAGAAGCGACTTGAGCGAAATCCCCGACGAAGTGCCAATCAAATGACGAAAGAACTGAAAATATGTGACCGTAGCATCCGCCGCATACTGAAAAACGATCTCAAAGACAAGCCTTACAAGATCCAAAAGGCGTATGATCTCACACCAAAGCTGCAACAAGTCAGATTTGAGAGAGTGAAGGAGTTGCTTCGCTTGGCCGTAAGCGGTCAATTTCCAAACATTGTGTTTTTTGACGGGAAATTTTTTTAAATTGAACAATTCGTAAACGCCCAAAACGATTAGGTTTATTTGACCAGCCGTTCATGCGAGAATTTGAATCAGCGATTGACTACCAGGAGGCATCACCCGCTACAGGTAATGGTTTGGGCCGCTGTAACCGCAGTTGGGCGCTCTCCAATCGTTTTCATCGAGCCTGGCGTTAAGGTAAATACGAAATATTATCGGAAAGTATTCCGGAAGTTACTTTGAAGCCGTGGGCAGACAACATTTCAGTGCCAAGCCATGGACGTTTCATCAGGTCCTGGCACCGTCTCATAAAGCTCGAGTGAACCAAAAATGGCTAAAAAACAATGTCCCGAACTTCATAACGTCCACACAATGGCTCTCAAATTCACTAGACGCGAGTACGATGGATTAATCTCTTTGGGCCATTTTGGAGAGCTAAGTCCGAATTAAAAGATTCACCAGTCTCGAGGAGCTGAAAAAAACCATTATCCGCGAGTGGGCCAAAGTACCTGCAAGTCCCATTCGGGCAGCTTGCGACTCGTTTCTGGACCGTCTCAAGGCCAGAGTCAAAGTAAAAGGTGGTCATATCGAGCAAAAGGAAATTGATCCTTAATTTAATGTTATTTTTACAAAATTTTCACTTTGAATTGAATAAAATTAATTTTCCAAACCAAATTTGTGGTATTTTTAACTTGTTACACTTCGAGTGCCGGACCCTGTAAACAGCAAAATGCTTGAACGCGAGAACAGCTGGAATGCGATTAAAAGATACATTGAAGACGTATTAGGGGGAAAAGATGGACCTCAACACAGTACAACAAAGCGGACAGAGACATATGAAGACGAGCATGAAGCTGGCTACAAATATGGTGGACCCAGACGTGTGTGAACGGACCTGATCCATTTCGAAGTAATGCAGAAAGTAGTTCCAGGAAGGGAGTCTCCCCAGAAGAGGAGGAGGGGGAGAGATTGTTTTAGTGGTCACACCACTCAATGCAGTAGACGACTGTCGCTGTAAGTGCGAAGGCGATTTGAACCCAACCTCACCCCAAAAGGCTAAGATGTAGCCGTTTAGTAGAAAATACATTAAATTGTTGCGAATGGGCTACTACCTAACTGAGTCATACGCAAACTTCCAGATCATTGACTACTCGACTCACGCAGCCGTTGCTCTGAATGCGCGACAACAAATTCTCGCAAATCTTTCATACCCACATTGAGGCCGCCGCTAAAAATGTTACTTTCAGATATGCAAAAGAAAGCAACAGTCCATAGCACAACTTTTAACTTCGGTTGGAACTAACTCCACATCTACGACTCCTACTAAATGTGTGTTAACATCTGTCAAATTTCTGTTTTGACTTTGACCCGTTTTCACATGTGGACACCTTTCTGCTTTAGTATCTCATTTCATCTGTCGTGTAAAATTCTACTACTGTCTACTTGACAAATGTCAAAAATTATGTCATCAAAAGATACCGTCTAGCAATTATTCACCACAGACATTTATGCATCCCTTTTGAAAGACCCTTTTTCCAAAGATTCCAAATTGCATCTGAACTTCCTCAAATTCTTCTAAGTTATTACAAACAACATTTATGATATTTTCTTAAATTTGTTTAAACCCTAAAAGCCCCACTTGGTTGTGCGCACTGGTACATGTAATTTTTTATGCGTTCTGTGATTTGAAGATCCATTTTCAAAAGAAATTTTATTAATTTCAAAACGTTGTTGACTGTACTTTGAAAAGTTTAACAAATTGTTTTTATAAAAGTGAACGGGAGTGGCGTGAGGACTTATGTGGATATTCGCAGAAAAAAATGAAAGTTGCAAACGTACATCAGCGGTGCTAACAGAATCACCTACTGATCGGCCCTTTTGCATATGTACAGTTGTGTTCAAAATAATATGAGTGACCACAACATAAAACAAAAAAGTGTATTTATTGAAAAATAGAATAAAATTGTATTCTGTAATTTTTTTTCGCACAAACTGTTAATTTCATACAGTCTCTCCACACATTTAATGTTAAGAAAAATAAGAAAAACAAATATTTCAGTACAAAAACCCAATAATCCACTGTTCAAAGTAATGGGACTGTAACACAAGACTCAATAAAACAAATAATAAAACAAAATTTAACGAAACAATTTATCTAGTTATTTGCCTTAGTTTTCCTAATATTTAGTTGAATAACTAAGATTTCTTATTACTGCTGCGCATCTGTTTCGCATGGAATTGATGAGATGATAACACATTTTCATTGAGACTCGCTTCCATGCTTGCTGCACTGTGTTTCATTGAGCCGTGGAGTTTGATGACTACGATCGGCAACACTCTTTTTTACACCCGCCTATAGATTTTCTATAGGGTTGAAGTCAGACGACTGAGCCGGCCACGACATAACCTCAAGTCCCTTGACCCGAAATTTTATTTACTTGTCTGTTTTGAGTTTTTATCTTGCTGTAACAACCAATTCAATGGCATATTCGATTCAGCGTATGGCAACATTGCATTTTCTAAAATTCCTACATACACCTGCTGATCCATTATATTTTTATCAACGCCACTGTAAGTAAAACTTCCCCATACCCTTCCTTTCACACCGTCATGATTGACGGTCTTGGCCTTGTATTGGGGACTATGGACCTACTGCCCAGACTTAGTTCCTCGATATACAAAATCACACCGAATTGGAAAAGTGCCTCCAGTCTGATCACCCAGTAGAACCACTTTAGTATCCTCCGTTCACAAAATATTTCTTAATTTTTCATTTAGCTAATTTAGGGGTTCTTTGTCAAATTTTAAACCTGCCGCAACATGCTTTTCTGTCAACAAAGGAACTTTACGTGCACTTCATGCATATAATTTGTGCTCCAACACGCGTCTACGAACTGTTACGTCACTTACTTGAAGATCGAAACGTTTTTCTATTTCTACAGATGACGCTGTATATTACTTTTTAGAGACTTGAAGTAAAGGGTTTTTCAATAAGGGCGGGTAGATGTTGAAATGGAATAAAATGGCGTTTGCTGTGTGGCACGTAGCGCCGTCCTGCTGGAACCACATGTCGACTAGGTCCATATGGTTCAATATGGGCCATAAGAAATTGGAAGGGTCACCACGTCTACCGAAAAATGGGCGCAATGCGAGCAACGTTTGCGTTAATGAACACTCATTTTTATAATAAAGTTGTATCATTTGAACGTGCTGTTCAATCGTGTAACTTGTCATGATGATTTGGCATAAACAACTGAATAATAAACAAAACATTTGACAGATGTCACCAAAACAAAATGGCTGCCACAGAAAATTGCTAAAAACAAAAGAAAATCAAAAATGAGCAGCAGCTTAAAATAAATTGACAGAGAGCGGCATATACCGTAATAAAAACTAATGACCATCGCCTAATTAGTCAAATCTAAATTTCGCCATATTACATATAGCAAAGAGAATTGATATGAGAAAATAAAATAAAATATAATAAAAGTTGTTTCTGTAGCTTATACAAATTTTATGTTACAATGTTTTTAGCACGCCCAATATATTTCGAGTCCATTTTTTGGTTGTTTTGCGTTTGCGACCACTTCTTTCGGGTGTATCTTTATACGACAAGGCATTCGCTACCATTTAATCAGAGCAGAAGAGTATTTCCTTTATGTTTTAAATTTTTTTCGAGGACTTTCAATGATTTGAAGCTCTTCATCGCTGCAGTGTTTTCTTCGAAAGTAAAAGCAAAGCGAAACGTTTAAATTTTGCTCATTTTTATCTAATTTAGTTGTTCATATTTACTTTCCAGTTTTCTAAACAAAATGTTACATAAACTTTTTTAAATAGATTTTAACTGGCACTCCTATTTTTTTGAATAGCGCAGAAGCATTGTCTCACACAGAAATGAATTTGTAAAAATACTTTCATAGCAACTACCTCAAGCGGCCGCCTTAGCCAAACGGATTGGTGTGTGAGTGGCATTTGGAAGTACGTAAGAAGCACGAATCTCCGGGCATGAAAAACAAAAGTACATATAGAAAAAAGGTTTTTCTAATAGCGGTCGCCCCTCGGCAGGCAATTATAAGACCGCGAGTGTGTTTCTGTCGTGAAAAATGCTCCTCATAAAAAACATTTTCCGTTCGAAGACGGCTTAAAAATAACTGTAACAGAGGTGTACGCGCCAATTATTTATTCACTTTTTATTTAACTACCTGAAGATAATGCCTCATATATTACTTGGTGAGTCCCGTTAGAAGTATATATATATAAGGGTGTACGCACCCCTTTTTGGGTATTTGGCCGAGCTCCTCCTCCGATTTGTGGTGTGCGTCTTAATGTTGCTCCACAAATAGAGGCACCTACAGTTTCAAGCCGCCTACGAACGGCAGATATTTTTATGAGGAGCTTTTTCATGGCAGAAATACACTCGGAGGATTGCCATTGCCTGTCGAGGGGCGACCGCTATTAGAAAAATGTTCCCGTTAGAAGTACCGCTGAAAAAATGCTTTGTGTACATGTTCTTACAAGCTAAAAAATTGTGATTGGATGTAGTTGGCATGGGCATTCCTATTATTTTGAAAACAGCTGTATGTATTTGTCCTTCGCGAACAAAGCAGAAATCATATCATATCATAAGACTGCATTGCACCAATATGGATCTCACTTATAATTCAATTTCTTCTGAAATTCATTAACAATTGCAATTGCCAGTCGCATAGATGCTTACCTATCAGCTTTCAATCCCAATACCTATCATTCCGCGTGCTACATAGCAAGTGCCTGTGTGTATTCATATAATCTTTGATATACCTACATACATATTTATGTGTGCATATACTGATAAACGAGTACGCTACATAACAAAGATTACAGCTATTGTGGCATTGAATTTTTAGCGCATGTCTTTTGCCCAATTTGGCTTTGACTGGCGCCACTGGCTCGGTCTCAAACGCGCTTGTGCGTTCCCCTGTGTACGCAAGGCGATGTACGCCGTGGTGCAACGAAGCTCCTTTGTGCATACGTATGTGCATGCGTGCATGATTATTATGACATTCCAATGATAGCGCCAATTAATCGGACCATATTTAGTGATCGCTGCGCCAACGGGCGATAAATATGTATGTATGTATGCGTGTGGCCAGAGCCTACATATGCACATATGTATGTAGATACTCATACCTATACGGCCAGCTGCAAAGCCCATTGAGCGAATACGCGACGCAGCAATAGCGTTGTAGAAAATTTCATACCTGTGGCGTTTGTGGTGCCCCACGCATGCCGCTCTTGGCAATTGACACACAGGGAAGTCTGTTTGATCGATTGTGTTCACATTGTGCGGCAATCGACAATTCGCGCGCCACATGTCGGCTGCGCCACGCTTTGTGTGTTAAGCATTGTAAAACTAGTAGGTATGTACGAGGTATAGTGAGCGCCAATACGCATGCGCGCACGCGACCAAAGTGCTGCTCAAGCTTTTGATTTCGTGTTTTGTTTGTCTTTCTTTCTACCCAGATTCTTTTTGGATGCATCGGCGGCTGTCGGTGCGCTATCTGTAATTGTTTACTTTGTGTGGTTTTCTTTTTTTTTGTTGTGAGCGATAGTTGAGTGTCAGTTTATTGTCATGCCAGCGGTATCCAATTCACGGAAGTGGCTGAAACACATCAGCGCATCGTTGCTTTGGACAGTTTGAAGCGCCATTGCCATTTTCGGAGAACGTGTGGTGTGCTGGGGGAATTGAGATGCCTACATGTCAAATACTCATATTTGTACGAATACTTTTATGCGAGTATGTACTTGGTATGCGTGGCTCGCAATGCTTACATAGCTTTGGTTTGTACAAACGAGTACTTAAGCGTAGAATTAATTAGAACGGGGACTTCGTGGCAAAGTAATTCTTGTAAACGCAATATATTGTTGCTTAGAGGCAGTTGTGCTCACGTTGGATGTTATGAAATGTTTGGTAAAATATGTTACTATAAATTATTATATATAAATGTATTGATTTTTTTAAGCTTAAAGGGTATTCTTTAACGCATTGACTGCCACGTCGCACGTTCATATGCGACATCTAATACCAAAAAAAAAACAACAAAACTCCGCACAAAAAACATTTGCCGTTCGTGGTCGAGTTAAAACTGTAGGTCCAGCCATATGTTGAACAAAATCAATTATATATACAGTGAAACCTCTCCTAACGGACTCCTTTATTAGACGTGCACCTCTCTTGGGCGGATATTTTTTCCTATACCAAATTTTAAATGTGATTTTTGGGACAAATTACTCCCCTTACTCTTTTTCATAAAATTTACACACATACCTCTATTGAGGGGACGCAAACTTCTTCAAAGGACATTAAGATTTTTTCTCCTAACACATTAAACAAAAACATCTGTTGAGCGGACGCGAACTCCTCACAGGCAGGCAAAAAACTAATAATAAACATGCATACTTCTTCTACTTCTTGATTGGCGCGATAACCGCTTGAGCGATATTGGCCGACTTTAACACGCGCGCCAGTCGTTTCTTTCTCGTGCTAACCTATGCCAGGTGGGCACACTAAGTGACTCCAAGTACTTCTCCACCTGATATTTCCAGTTCAATGGAGGCCTTCCTCTTCCTCTGCTACCACCAGCTGGTACCGCATCGAATACTTTCAGAGTCGGAGCATTTGTATCCATTCGGACGACATGACCCAGCCAGCGTAGCCGCTGTATCTTTATTCGCTGCGCTATGTCAATGTCGTCATAAAGCTCATACAGCTCATCGTTCCATCGCCTGCGGTATTCACCGTCACCAACGTGCAAAGATCCAAAAATCTTTCGCAGAATCTTTCTATCAAATATTCCAAGGAACACCATACGTTAGGATGGGCATGATGAGTTTTATGCGTCGAGAAAGGACTTTACTACTCAATTGCCTACTTAGTCCAAATAAGCACTTTTTGGCAAGAGAGACTCCTCGTTGGATTGCAAGGGTGTTCGGTGTTAATACTAGTTCCTAAATAAATAAAGTATCTTACAACCTCGAAATTATAACAGCCAACAGTGACGTGGGTGCCGCCACACGAGTGCGCCGACTGTTTGTTTGGAGACAGGAGGTACTTCGTTTTGTCCTCGTTTACCACCAGACCCATTCGCTTTACCTCTTTATCCAGTTTGGAAAAGAACTAACCGCGCGGTTGTTAAGGTCGATGATGTTAATATCATCGGCATACGCCAACAATTGTACGCTCTTATAAAAAATTGTGCCTGAGCGATTAAGTTCTGCGGCTCGCACAATCCTTTCCAGGTTCATCAGGTTAAAGAAGTCACACGACAGCGAGTCACCCTGTCTGAAACCTCGTTTGGTATCAAACGGCTCGGAGAAGCCCTTCCCAATGCTGAGACCCCACTGGTAGTGGGCAATGTCATTTTGCGTAGCCGGACTACTTTTGCGGATATACCAAATTCAAATGCAGCTTTGAGCTAGTTTGGTTGGCGCAGTGATTTTATTAACGCTGGCGAAGTCTGTCCGGGCATTAGCCAGTGGGTAAGTTTTACTAATCAAATCTTGGCAACATAATTATTCCAAATAAAAAATACTTAATTCAGTACATTTGTTATGATGTCATCACCGAGTCGCTATAAGAAATTTGAAAAGAAATGAGTCCGACCCTCCTTATTAGGTTCAAAACTGAAAAAAACACAGGCTGCATTCATCGGCAAAAATAAAGAGATTATTCCATCAAAACGGATGTGTGGTGACAAAGACTTTAGTGCTTTCGAATTGCTAAAAAAATTGGAAAACCATCTGCTAAATAGTCAAAAAACAAAAAACTCACGTCAGTGCACATAAATGGAATAAAAGGAAATATGCACCTTTGAAAAAATGCATGCACGGTTTTGTTTGAATGATAGTATCATATATCAATCTTTTACTCAAGAAAGAAATAATATTAAATTCATTAAAAAACTAAACATCTAAAAATAGGCTACCCTCCCTTTAAGTGGCCACCTCTCTTGGGCGGATAGAAGCTGACTGACGGTGAGTGCCCGCCCAAGGGAGGTTCCACTGTATATATAATACCACCACCTGGGATGCCACTTTGGTCGCCAGTACATGCATTTTTTATGTTTTTGAAGTAGTCTGATATTTGGAAGAAAAAAATGTTAGCCCAATTGATATAGGATATGACGCTTCTTACTATTTCAGTTTCATTAGATAGGGCCATAACAAAAACATGCGACGTGCATATAAAACCAGCTACAAAATTCAAACTTAACAATAAAGCAGTACGGGAATTGCAAAGAAATCAATATAAACGAAATAGGATTATAAATATTAGATTGGGGAACAATAAATTATTTTTGTATACAATTTTGGTCACTTTTTAGCTCCAAAGCGATGCTATGACTAATAACATGCCGGCCAACCTCGATTTTTTCCGTAATTTGATCGACATTATCGACATTTTCTTTAGCATCAAAAATGCTTGAACGGAATCGACGAAACCAAAATTGCACGTAACTGTTACAGTATCGACACCGTAGACGCCATGCACAATTTCAGCGACATGGCTTGCCATTTTCGGCTTTCTCAAAGAAAAACTGTAAAACTTACCGAATTTTTATTTGTTGACTTTCATTGGTAAGACCCTGAATGGAACAAGCAAAAACCAACACAAGATTTTTTTTAGTGAGAAATGTCACCTTGACAACGACAATAAACTTTAAACTGTTTGATCGATACTTTACGTGATATCGATCACTATAGCCATGTAACGAGAAAATAATGGTTTTCTTTTTCCCCAAGCAATATAACTTCAAAAGTTATGGGAATCCCATTCCAAAAACTCCAGATATTACTGAGCATATTCTCAGGTGTTATTAAAAAAAATTTTAAATATAAAGAGGTGTGTGACTAGAGCAAAAACTAAAATTTCAGAAAAAAAAATGAAATTTATTTTTTCCTAATAAATTTAAAAAAGTGTCAGAAATTCAAAAAGATCCACAGATATTCCACTTTAAAGAGAACTTATACCGAAATTTTTCAACATATCAAAACTACTACATTTTTTCAGTTTACGTCTTATTATAAATACTTAAACTTACAAATAAAACAATTTTTACAAAAAATTACAACAATACCCAAAATACTTGCATCACTTAACATCGAGCCACTCTATTTCTTAAGTTACGTTTTCTTTCCCATCCACTTGTTCCTACAGCTAGAAATGTAGTATTTTCGACGAAATTTCAAAGTCGCTTTTTTGGTTTTTCAAAAAATATTACTAATTAAATTCAAGTGGAGTTCAAGGCTCCAACTTGTTAATATGTTATTTCTGCATTTATATATTTTCTTGCAACATCCAGATTTCAACGTTTCGTTAGAAAAATTAATTTAGCCTTTCTGCCTGATTTCAAGTGTACAAAAGTCTGGCTCGTTTCCATCGAATGCCTTAATTTTCAAATTTGCAACTAACAATCGGCCATTTTTGCAAATCTGTAAACGAGTTCACTTACAAATCAAGTCATTGTCACAGATTCAAGTTATACTCATACACATTTTTTACGACTTCAAGTGATTAATAATTTCATTAATTCACTTTATGATCAGCTACTTTGCATTTCTGGTGGTCGTTGCAAAAATCATTTTTACGAGCTTCGTTGTGGGTGGATGGCAGCCAGTCAGAAAAAAGAACCAACTGCACACATGACTAACACGCAGCTAAAAAACAAAGCCTAAAAACAAAAAAACGTAAATTCAAATGCAAATGTTAGGAGTAGATATACTCGTATGTACATCTGTATGTGAATATGTGTGCACGTACGGTTTATGTGGGTGGTGTTTATGATAATGCAGTGCGCGTGAATTAAAGCAATCCGCACTAGAACTGTCTGAAAGCCAGAATTTGCGTTAATTCCATGAGTACAAAAAATCAAATAAATAAATGACAGTGAGTAGTGAGTGGCCTGTATATGTGTGTGTGTGTGTGGTTGGTGTTCTCGCGCTGGTAGGCCAACCAAATTCCAACTCGCGACTAGTAAGCACAGTCGGGTGCTGTTATTACATGTAAGGAAGAGATCATACCTACAGGGAAATCCATTACTTTCAAACTGCAGATATTTTGGTAAACAAATTCCGAACCTTGACTAGTCCACTTTCTTCTCATTTCATCGCTGCATTTTATGAATTTTCAATTGTTAACTGAATGTCTTTGGGGAGCAGGTAGGTTAGGTTAGGTTAGAAAAGTTGCTTGTTTAAGACAAAACACTCGATGGTGCTAAGACACATTTTAATACCTGCATTTGATTTCCATCTCCTAACTAAGTTGCTTAAATCCTTCACATCTCTTTAAGAAGGTAACTACTCCCTTCAGTGAGACATTTGCAAATTTCCCAGGCTTTGGAGAGCCTGTACTTAGTAGCCAGAGACTGCCTTCTATTGGTTCCCGTGATTACACTCAAGTCACTCGTTCAGAGGAATGATTTTGTCCTTTACCACTCGTTCAAGGAGAAACTCAGCGCCTTTCCTTTCACACTCATTTGCGCTTTCATTTCCCTCCATTTCAGAGTGGCCGGGCGTCCAACAAAGTGTGGAGTTTTGTTGTTGGATAAGCGAGAGCGACCTCGAGCCAGGTTTAGCGGAATTAAGTCTTATCGTTTTTGCTATTTTGTCTGTAGCGCAGATCTCAGCTACACGGTCAGGGAGTATAAAGGAGCAATTTAGGGATAATTGTTCCGAGTACACTCACGATCCAGTGTCATTGTCCATATTTGAGCCCGCAGTTATGGTGACCACTATCTATCGTGATCCTGGTATATCAAACCTTTTTGTTAGGTATTCTTATTATGCGGAGCAAGTATATCCATTCAATTATTGCTTTAATTATTTCCAATATATTTCTCAATAAACTCTAGCCTTTACAACGCCTTCAAGTCTTCAACGTGGCAAACGTTCTAGGCTTAGAACTAAGTTATTGGAATTTAATGTAAAGTTTAAGCAATTCAGTTCTTTCTCAACATTTTTTATGTATTATGGGGTAGAGTCGCTGCCCGAGCAACAGATGTTAAGATTGATCACTGATCTACTAAATCTATAAAATGTACTTGCCCTAACCACTATTAATTCAAACCCCAACCATTTCTTCTCATATACAACCGTTGCAAAATTATTAACACACTATTACTTTTTGTAAAAAAATATATGTAGATCATTCTACAACAAGAACCATATAACGCAATGCTTCAAAGTTTTTCAAAATTTCATCAAAACCCTGCACTTTTTAACCAGAATTTCTAAAAATTTTCTGGACATGACGCCAATGGAACTTTAGTATAGTTAAATACGAGTTTATAGAAAGAAATGATATAGTTCAAGAAGAAATTTAGTATAACAAAATGCAGGTTTCAAGTAATAAGCAAAATACCGTTGAATTTTGACAATTTTTCCGCTGAGGTGTCACGCCTTTTTTTCCATATAGAGTAAATACTCGAATTTTTATATTGAAGAAAAAACCCAACTCCGTCGTTGGGAGAATATACCTCTTCAAGTCATTATTGTGTGTTTGTACGAATAACCCTTTGATGGACTTCAGATCTGAGTCTAGATTTTTTTAGACACATATTTCCACGAGAGTAGCGTCTAATGGAACGGCCGGGATTTATATTGGAGGTGTTACTTTAGCAAAGGTCTTCCAATATTTATGTAGGAAATTTATGCTGCTACAACAACGGGAACAACAACAACTCACTACTCCATTACCCTCAGACGCATTTAACTAAACTTTGCTGGTCTAACAGAAACTGTTACGCTAACAGGGAAGTAGCAGCTGGTAGCGGTGTTACCTGGTTTTACCAAAGAATGTTAATGAAATTCATTAACATTTCAAATGTGATACTAATAATATCTACAAAATACTTTCAGGCGCAATCAGAGCAGTGCTTTTACAAATAAAAAGGAGATCTTAATTAAGTCTTGTTGGGAAGTATTTCAATGCAGAAAATTACTACTTCTTCCAATTCAGTAATATCTCGATTTATATATTGGTCGGTTCCGAAAAATCGCGACATAATTCCAAACGATGTTAATTGCATTTTACGCCTTCCCATATAATTACAAAGGCAAAATTATTGATTGTTTCAAATAAACTGGGGTGCACATTTAGCACTGCAAAACTAATGGCATTTCTTATGCGTTGTTTATACGCTACTGTTAGTAGTTGAAACGACTAACATTGGGCAAGCCGGTTTAACTCTCCGCTGGGCACACGGGTCCGGCCAGAATGGCTTTTTCGATTTTGAACGTGAATTTAATATATTTCTATCATAGCTAATAACTTGAGCTTCCAAGTAGATTCCTAAAATATAATTTTCTATCGATTTGTGGATATAAGATTTTAAAAAGGATCCTCGAATAGAACGAAAAAAGGCCAGACCCGGGTGCTCAACCGAGTGTTTTGAAAAAGGTGCTTAATTAAATTGCACACAAAAAAAATGATATCTACAAAAAGTACATAAACACATTGAAAGCATAAAAAATTAACAATCATAGAGATATATTTAATTAATTTAAGTACATTTCAAGCTTAAACAAAAACGAGAAATTGAACTCAGTTCGATGCTTTTAAATAATAAAAAATAAGAATCAAATGCAGAGATCGAAAATATTCACATGACGTGCATACATAAATCGAGACAACGTTGACCAAGCTGACGTTAATCGAAATATTACTTTTACACTTCGAAAAATCACGAGCAATAAGAAATAGAAAATATTTAATAACTTAACCCAAATTTCTATAACTAAACATCAAAAAAAGAGCTAAAACTTGTTATAAAGAAGCTAAAATGGCACCAATAGATATCAGAGAATGTTAATGAAACGAGAAGGCGATAATGTTATGGGTCCGTCACAAGAATTTGACTCAAAGCAGAAAATATTGTGTGTATTTGAGGCGGCCGCCATAGTCGAATGGGTTGGTGCGTGATTACCATTCGGAATTCAAAGAGAGGATTGTTGGTTCGAATCTCGGTGAAACACCAAAATTAAGAAAAACGTTTTTCTAATAGCGGTCGCCCCCCGGCAGGCAATGGCAAACCTCCGAGTGTACTTCTGCCATGAAAAAGCTACTCATAAAAAATATTTGCCGTTCGGAGTCGGCTTGAAACTGTAGGTCCCTCCATTTGTGGAACAACATCAAGACGCACACCACAAATAGGAGGAGGAGCTCGGCCAAACACCCAAAAAGGGTGTACGCGCCAATTATATATATATATATATTTGAGTCGAAGGTGCCACATAAATGCAGTACGCCATACCGTTTCAAATTAATTGAGTCAATTCAAATCTACCTTATCTTCTCAATAAAAGATTGAAGGAGTAGAGAAAAGACTAGGCTTAACCAAATTGTTCTGAAAAATTAATGTGCGTTTGACCGACTACTATAAATTCTATTAAACCCTCTTCCGCTTCAATAAGCATTAATTTTATAATAAATTTCACAACAAACAAAAACCTCTTTATACACTATGAAATATAATCTTTGCTTTGTAGACAAGAGCATCTGTTTTTTTCTTTATTGGAATGCGGCAATACATTCATTGTAGCATCACGGTACGTCTTTTATGTCACATCAGTCAAATGTGGTGGTGCCGCAACGGGCGGAATGGGTCCGGTGACAGGCCAATTACTGTTAAGCAGTTTTAGTACAATTGGGTTTTGAAAAGTTTGCTAGCACGGGATTTTAAAATATCGACGGTATAGACATCACACTAAGTTTTGCACCATACAAAAATTCAAAGCACCACACAGTTCTCGCCACAGCATTTTACCTATTAAATTTTTTACCCGTTTTTTCTATTATCTTATTTTTCTTATTATATTATTTTCCTTTTACACGAAATTATTTCGATTACATTAAGAAAAATTTAATTAAAAAAAAATAAATTTCATTAACATTATCTATAGATATTTATTATCTGCAAACCTCAAATGTAATCAAAAGCTCTTTAGGTTATGCTATCAATTCTATTGTGTTGGAAATTATAGACATTTCTGTAACATAACAGAGCCCAGTTAACTGCAATTTTCTTATGGGTGGAAATGTAGCTTGCGACTTTCCTCCTATTGCTTATCCCAGTTTATTTATGTCCTCCTCTTGTTCTCGATGTTCTTCTTGCTCTAGTGCTGAACGCTCTGGCTTCTACAATTCTCTTCTGCGCCCTCGTACCATTTATTCTTGTTATATGACCCAACCAACTTAACCGGTGCGCTATGATGAAACGTATAACATTTTCGCAATTTACTGGTATTTATAAGCTGGTCTAGCACGTCGTTCCACTTTATACGCCACCCGACGTGATTTTTGATTGCTCCAAAATTTTTCTGAGTATTTTTCGTTCGAAGGTTTGCAGTTTTGCTTTACCTGTTTCAATTAGCGTCCACGACTCAGCTCCATAGCGTAAGACTGGTTTAATGGTGGTTTTGTACAGAATCAATTTGCATTGTCTGTTTAGTATAGTTTCGATTTCAAGAGTTTCGTTGGTGACGCATACCACTGTTAGCTGCTTGCATTCTCTCATCGATAGTGAAGATTGTTGAATGGCATCTACTCAGTTTGAAACTAGTAATGCACTTCAATAGACACAATTCTTCCCTACTGGGTGTGACCGAGTCTGGGCGGTCATAAAAATCGCACGCGTTGTTGGTTGCTGCTAACTCGGTTATTAACGGCCTGATCAAGATATAGGCGGACTTCATAAGCAAAAAAGCATACAAATCTATATGGATTATACGAGTATGTAGATATGTATGCATGTATGTATGAAAATAAAAACGTATGTGCAATATGCAAGTATATTTGTCACTGCATCAGCAGAAAGTGAAACTGAAACTGTCAAAAGGCGTAAGCAAAATGTCTACTCCAAGAAGTAACTTGCACTGGTAATCCAATACCAATACCACCACCGCTAGTAGCACTCTTGCTCCAACTGAGTCTGGAAACCGTCTGCTGCACTTCTTCTTAGCCATACATTCTGACGTTCCGCAAATGCACTTCATGGTCTGGCATATGCCGCATTTGCATGCATTAAATTAGTCTTGAACTTGTTTGTTTGCACTTTGTGGCAGTCCCAAGTCAGCATACATATTAAACATAAACAAAAACAAAAACAATACAGCAAGTAAGCACCACCAGTTTCTAGTATGACTAAATAAAAAGTGTGGGTTCGATTGTTTTGACAGCCGTTGCCCGGGGTACCATATTCTGACAGCGGCGACCAGACTGGCAGACTTTTTGCTTACATTACTTATGTGTGTGTGTGCTTATTTAGTACTTAGTGGACAATGGATGGTCGGAACGTGTCAGTTCTCTCTGTTGTGCTGGGCTTGTATATTTATTTAGTTGTTTAGTTATTCGTGCCACCGTAATCGATGCCTCCTCAACACTTACGGACTTTGTGGCAGTCAAAACAATAAAGCACAAATTGCAGTTGCATGACAGAAGTTACCCTGAAAGTCAGCAAAATAAGAATTTTTTTATTTACATGCGTATGTATATTTAGGGTGGACAATAGCAACTATAACAAGGAAGTAAAAAAAGTGGCTTGATTGAATAGATCCGCAAATACGCATACATATATAAGTGTATACGTATGGGAGTATGTGCGTACATGTGCATGTGTATGTTGAGGTCAGAATGAAGTTCGTAAGTTAACAAATTGCAAAAGCCTGACAAGAACTAAAGACACATTTCACTTAGCAAAAAATTAGGTGCAGCTAATTTCGATTAATTTTGGATGACCCCATGCAACTAAAATCAAGCCCCAAAAATGCCACTGTAGGGTTTACTTTACTTTACTTCACTTTATTATCATTATTATTTGTAGGGGATATATACAATAAAGCCCATACTGGCTGCTAGGGCCTTCGATGCTTAATGAATTGATTACAAAATGACTTAGAGTAAGTTAGGGTATTGTGATAAGGGTGACTAAAGCGAAATACGAGCATATTTTCTACAAACATTTCGGCGGCAGACTATGGATGTTTCAACAGGACTGTGCACCGTCTCACAAAGCTCGAATGAACCAAGAATGGACGAACTTCATAACGTCCACACAATGGCTCTCAAATTCACCAGACGCGAATACGATGGACTATTCTCTTTGGGCCATTTCGGAGAGCAAGGTCGTCCGAACTAAGAGATTCACCAGTCTCGAGGCGCTAAACAAAGCCCTTGTCCGCGAGTGGGCCAAAATACCTGCAAGTCACATTCGGGCAGCTTGTGATTCCTTTCTGGACCATTTCAAGGCCATAGTCAAGGCAAAAGGTGATCATATCGAGCAAAAGTAAATTGATTCCTAATTTTGTACTATTTGATTCCTCATTTTGTACAATATTTTCCATGTGTCAAACGACAACTCGACTAATTTTAGATGCACTACAGTCATATGAGAAATATTGGAAGTTCTGAATGAGGCTCGCGAAAATTACGTAATTATTTTATCGCCGCCTCCGCATTGTACGCACAAAATGCATCATTAGCTAGAGTCTTTATGGGTCCTCTTAAGACCTACTACTATAATGAAGATATAAAGCGGTTTTAGCGAGAACAAGGCTGAAAAGTGGCACAATTCGATGTCATAGAACTTTTTGCTAAAGCTTACCTAAAATTCCAAACGACTCAGATAGCAATAAATGAGTTCAAATGCACTGGTATTTATCCATTTGATGAAAATGTTTTCCAAGAAAGTGATTTTGTACCCCAAAACCACGACAGTCAGCAAGAAGATAGCAATGCAGAGAAGAAAAAAATTCAGAAAAACCATTTGCGAGCACAAGTAGCGCAGCACCGGTAAATTTCATTATGCCATGGGAGGTCTCTCCACCGCCTCAGCTGAAAGAGACTACCAGCACCAGACGTAAACAATCAGAAGCACAAGTACTCGTATTAACGAAATCACAATACAAAGCATCTTTAATGACAAGCATCAGAAATACCACCAAAGATGCCACGCGTGAAAGAGGCACACAAACTGAGAAAAGTACAATGGCCAAATTAAGCTAGAGAAAGTTGATGAAACAAGTCGGAAAAAAGTTTCATCAACTTTCAATCAACTTTTTCAAGTGGAACGAATGGAGGTTAATAATTTTAAGAATGCCATTCGAAGAGAATGCTCCGAAAGTGATGGAGGGGTAGTAATAAGCATTTTTGGCTGCTGAATCGACTTTTACATTACAAGGGATGCCCATGTGGCTAGGCATCCATAGAAGCTTAATTTCGTTAGGATATTTTATTAGTCTATCTCTGATTCGACAAACGATCTGATTACCACTAAAGATATTTTCTAGCGCTAGACAGACTGGCAGGCCCTCTGTATATATTAAGAATTAGCCCTTATTATTTGTTACATACTCTGACGTTTGGCGGATAGCCAATGGCACGGCAGGAAAAACTGAGCTATTCGGAGTCAGCCAACTATTGGATATTTCCGTCATTCTCTACAACAGCAAAAGTTGTGCTAGGGTGAGGTCTTGAACCACCGGAAAAAATCGATGCCCACCCCATTCAGGACTGCGAATGAACTCTTTCCACAAAACGTTGTGTAAAAACTACCGCATTTGTTTTAAGTTTACGAAGGACATGAACATCGGCATTTATTGATGCAAGAAAAGTTTTCCAAGGGCATTTACTACTAACTTTAGAGCAAGTTGCCGGCAAAGAAATACTGAGATTGCTGTAGTTGTAGATGATCCGACGAATGACCGACCAGAATTTTAAATACCGATTATGCTGGGATGCGGTTTAAAGGTGTTGAAGAGAAGTTTATTGGTGGTGCTTGAAAGTTTGGCTATGAGTTTAAGAGTGGTTATTTAACATCTGTCAATGATGGATGGAAGACCAGCTTCAGCTAAAACACACTTGATAGGAGACGTTGGAAAGGCGTTGAGGCTTCGCCTGCCGTTTGACACACCAGCCGTAAATGGGGAGACAGTTATCGACTTTAAATAGTACTCGGGATCGAGTAATGGGGATAAAGAGTGTCTTGATGTATACGAAAGTGTTTTGAAGACAAAGCTTATAGAAGATTATACACCAATTCTTCATAAAAAAAATATTCTTTATAATAATTTTCTAAAATAAAATAAATTAACAAAACTAACTTTTTTCAATTGCTGTTTTTTTTTATCAATATTTCGTAAAGTGTCAATCAAATAATTTAAAGTTTATGTTTGATGTCAGGGTGACATTTCACACGCAAAGAAATCTTTTGCTGTTTTTTGTTTATTTCATTCAGTTGTGGGTTAAAGGGTGTTAACAATGAAAGTCAAAAAAGAGATAATTCGATAGATTTTACAGTTTTTCTTTAATAAAGGCTAAAATGCAATCCATGCAGCTGAAATTCTTATTGTGGTTTATGGTGCCGATACTGTAACAGCCAATGTCTAGGTGCCACACCAATTAACACTAAAAAACATGAGGGATCGAGCTTCTATCTGCGAAGCCTTGGCCAAACGGAACGAATTCGATTTATTTCTTAAACGGATTGTGGATAGGGATGACGAATGGATCAAATACAATATTATGCGCAAACGATAGTGGTTAAAGCGTGATGAAACAGCTCAAACTGTAGGACTTGTAAGCATTAATTTATTATGGGTTGCTTTCGTATGGCCAAACACTAAATTCAAATCTCAACTGTCAACAACTGGACCCTTTGCAATTAGCTATTGACCAGAAACGGCCAGAATTGGCCAACAGAAAAGGTATTGTGTTCCCTTAAGACAAGGCAAGGACACACATGTTAATATGATGATGTGAACAAAATCGAGAAAATTAGGTGAATTTATTTAAATTTCAAACAAAGACCAGCCGTGGCATTAAATAGTACTGAAAAAAGCATTTTTAAAACCCTAAATCTACTACTGTCTATGGACATCGCTGTAGACAACTGATTGAAAATTTTTTGTGGTCTGAGCTTGAACGAATAGACATAGACGATCTTTATTTTTAGCAGAATGGAGCCACAAATCGCACAACACAAGAAAACATTGCATTATTGTGATCTAATCTTCATCATCTAATTATTGCTGTCAAATGGTGACATAAACTGGTGATCTAGATCAAGCGATCTAACTCCACGAGACTACTTTTTGCGGGGTTTTTTGAAAAGTAAAGTCTACGTAAATAAGCCAATAACGATTTCAGAGCGGAAACACAGCATTCGGATGGAGATTACTGAGCTCAATGCGATAATATGTGAACATTTTAATTCTCGTATGGCAACGTGTAGATGGGCCCACGGTAGACATTTAAATTATGCCATTTTTCACAAATCTGTATAATGGGTTGTTAGCCTTAGCACTATGCATCCAGTGATAGCCGCGATAGCCATTTGAAAAAACAAAAAATAGTGAATCTTGAAAGAATATGAAATTGTACGTATTTTATTCGAATCTTTCATTTGAGTTTAATAAAGTGTAAAGTGTATGTTTGAAGTCGCTCAAAACCCGCGTTGATTTTTTTTTTTTTTGCTGTATGTTTCAATTTTTTTCTATATAAAAGAGTTCCGCGCATGTTTACTCATACATATTCTATGTATATATGTATGTGTGCGAAACTAATACTATGCATTAGGGTGCATCTCTTTCCGCGCAAAAAAATTGAGTACCGGTTTTCTATGGAATTATAGACTTTATCATATTCTACGACTTCTGCCAAATATTATATTTCGGAAAGCTATTAAGACTTGTAAATAATTGTAGCTATAAATAATATTAAATACTATTTTTTATGACAGATTGCATGTAATAAGTTAAGTTAAAAAAAGAAATAAAGACTTATGTGAACTGGACCGATTTGCAAATACCTCCGAAAATCGAACTTTTTATAAATAAAATTACTTTTTAAAAATATTTTCCCCAAAAATCACCTTAGATAACACCAGAGTTTAAGCATAAAAGTCGTACAATTCTTTAAAAAATGCGCCAGAAAAATTTAAATTTCACTAATGTAAAAACAAATTTCTTCGCGCCTATGTGGTTGGAAAATATTCAACGGCATACAATTATACATATAAAAACCTAAGCTCATATGAAATATTATATAATATCTACAAATACATACAATTCTTCTTTTGTACATCTCCTCAAATTGCATTTTTCTCCGCTGGCCAACGGTCGGCCATTCATAATAAAATTACTACAAGCCAGCCAAATGTTTCTAATTTATCATCGCAGAAAATTATTTGTGGCTACATTGAAAGCTTGATAGTATCTTTGCTTACAGACATAGACAAGTAAATAAATTTAACTCTTGAGAGTTTTGTAATATTTATACATCTTTGCTGTTTGAATGTATGTATGTATGTGTGAATATTTCTTCACAATGCTACAGTTGATGACATCACTTGGCCGACTTGAGTGCATGAATCAAAGCACAAAATGGACAAACGCCATAACTTTTAAGCGTTTAGAAGCACTAAGAATATTTACAAGCGAAATAAAGCACAGACTGAAGTACAGCGAGGGGTTGAATTTTATTTGCTTTACACCCTTTGTCATTTCAGCGGAAACAGCAAATTGTTGTGGCACGACATAAGCATGCTGCCAATTATGTACACGCATATATACGTATTTATGTGTGTATATATGTAGGTATATATTCCGAAACATGCTACATATGTATATGTACTTAGTATTTATCCTGTAGGGAAAGCTGACACAAGTGAAAAATAAATGTTGGCTTTTAGGGCACGACTGCTTAGTTGAACCAGTTTAAAAGTCACCAGCCTGCATTGAAGGCCCTTAGGCAAACATAACTTTTTAAATTTATTAAGAAAAATATTGCTGATGCTATGACTCTTAGCAATGCGGCTATCAAGGGCCCCTTGACCTTCATTACAGATTCTGAAGAAGTAATCGGTATGCGGAGTTAGAGAAATGGCATCGGAATTCGGAGTTCGAAATATTTACAAGGAGTGGGTCCTGGACAAATTTTTGGCAGGATAGCTTTAGAATTGAGAAAGTTAATTACAAAAAAGCTAGAAGTTAACAAATTTAATAAATTTAATTGAAAAGGTATTGAATTTTTTTTTTGCATTGTTGTTTTTGTTTCCAAATGTGCTCCCAGCGGCTTAAATGAATTTTTTGTAATACCAGAGTAAATCTGACAAAACCGACATATCATTGAATTTATAGGGCCCCAATTTAGTAAATCATCTATCAAAACCTTTTCCCAAATTTTGAACTTGCAAAGCATATTTGAAGAAATACTGTATACTTTGATAGATAAATTTATACATATTAGATCTGACATTGATAGATATAATATATTGATTTTATGGTATACACGAGCTTCAGATACAACAAGTTCCAGAAAACCGCTTTAAAGTCGAGCAGATATAGAAAGCCGGCTTGGGGCAACTGAAGCTCAGATTTTCATAACTTGGTAAATTTTGCTACAATCAACTAGAAAATTTAAAACAATATTCTTGAGAAAATAGTGAATAATAAAGTAAAATAAAAATTTAATACCTTACCCCCTGTTCATAGCCACAAGAAGTATGACTGCGTGTTGCTCATCTAATAAAAAGCCACATAAAACCATACCTACGTAAGGTAGGTAGATTTTTGAAAAATCGACATAATATTCTCCCTCTAATAAAATCAAAAATATAAAAAACTTGTCTAATAATAAATAAAGAAAATCAATTGGTATTGGTTATATATGAAATCAATTTTCCTTTTATGGTTAAAGTTTTATCTAAGTAAAAGGAGGTTGCTTGTTACAATTGAGGGTGAATCTTCTGCCCCTTTCATTGCCACTTCTGGGGTACTTCGAGCTAATGTTCTGGGCACCCTACTATTCATCCTATTTAGGATAGATGCTTTGAGATTTTAAGCAATGTAGACGACTTAAAATGTTTTGCCTCAATAAGAAACCCAGAGAGTGTGCTTAAGCTCAAAGCTGACCTTAATGAACGCGTTTCTTGGTGCACATCGAATGTTTTTGATGGCGCCATCTTTTTAATGGTTAATGCGTTGGAAGTTACATCCCTAGCTAACTTTCAATGAAAGCTTGGTGACATTCGGTTCAGTGGAAGCGGAGTTATTGCGTCTAAAGTGTCAATATGTTTGTGTCATCGGTACAAAAATGAGTTTCGAACCAAGAGGTAATATCAAAGTTTGTTTCAAAATCGATAAAACGTTTAGCGAATCATTTGAATTGATGAAAAAAGTTTATGGCGATGATTGTCTGTCTCGTTCCAGAGTTCATGAGTGGTTTACACGTTTCAGAGATGTTTGTAAGGACATAAATGACAATGAACACACGGCCGCCCAAAATCAGTAATCACCGAAATCTCCATCGAAAATATTCGCAAATTTATCAAAAATGAAATGAAATCATCGTTGAAATTCATGAAATCGGAGTTGAATATCTCCAAAGCATCGATTTATCGCATTTTAACTGATCATTTGGGCTTACGAAAGGTCTGTGCACGTTTCATTCCGCACCAGTTAACTGAGGATCAAAAATTGCTCAGAATTCAACATTCGAAAGACTTCATTAAAGAGGCGAGAAAAGACGAGAACTTCCTTTGCAGCATTGTAACTGGTAATGAAACGTGGGGTTTCCAAGTGTTTGGAGAAGTTAAAAAGCAGGTCGATGCTCATTTGTTTTTACGATTCCAAGGAAATTGTCCACAAGGAGTTCGTGCCATTGGGTCAAACCGTCAATGCTATTTTCTATCTTGGCGTTTTGAAGCGTTTTAAATTTAAAGAGAGGTTAGAAGATTTTTTAAATTTAAAATTTTCTATTCCATGTGCCTCTTATAGCTAACGCTTGTTATTAATTGGATTAACATCGCTTGAGTGCAGAAGGTCGATTCTAACGCTTTCTTTTGTGTTTAATTTAATTCAAGGTGGCATTCAATGTGCGCTTCTTTTACAATGCATTAACTTTCTTTTTCTGGCGAGAACTTTACGAAGCTCTAACCATTTTTGTCGAATTTCGAGCCCAATACACCTACTGCTCGGACTCTGCGCGAATTTAATGAGATCTCGAACCCCTTGTCATTAGATTTTACAATAACTAAAAATCAGCTATCTTCTTTGTTGTATTCGTTTTATTTGTTTTTCTATTAATATATTGCTTATATTAGCACTAAGTCAATAGTCAGTAAAAACCTTTGTGGTTAAAAAAAAAAAAATAATAAATCTATCTATGAGACTCTCCTTATGTATCCAGGTTTCTGTGCTCCACAAATTGGAGCAGAGGCTCAGCCAACAACCTTCGAATATATACGCTACCAGTACGATCTGGATCTACATATATTTGATCCAGGACGGTCACTTCAACAAGATCCCCTGCACAATCATGGAGAATGAATAAAACAATGAAGTTGCTCCAATGGTTAGGTGCTAAATGCATTATCGCTAAGTTTTCAACCCGATAACAAATGAATCAAGTTCCTTAGTTTTGGTGCATACATACAAATGTACATTGCATTACATACAATGTATGGTACCATGTTTAAATAATAAAGCCTGCGATTAAGTTAGCCTCACTTGATGGTCAGCAGTTGATGATGAACAACAATAAGGTAAACTCTTCAGCTCTTTCAAATTGTGTGGGCCGCTGCCTGGTTAATATTTGTGGGCTCTCACAGATATCCCCAGCCACGGATGCAATATTCTCGGCAATACGAACAGCAGAGGGCTGGCCTTGTCTGACGACATCTCTGCAATTTACCAGATACGCTAACCAGAAAAAAAGCGAACATTCGTGCTCATGAAAAGTGACAAAGTTTACTATAGTTTACAACAACGGTACGGAAATCGGTCAGATTAATTTAAACTAATTATCTGCTTGTGCTCACATTCACATCATGAAATTACTTTTGTCACACCCTGCATACATATTTCTTTACCATTATGTTACCAGAAGGATTATTGATCTCATATTTGAAGTAGCTTGCAGGCTTATAGCCAGTTAAAGTGGCACTTAAGAAGATTAAGAAGTATTTCAAAAACCAAACAAAAATAAATACCAACCAAAAGCAACTAAATTGGATTTGGTCTCATCATCTAAGAATGGTTTGAATACTAGTAACAAACTCTCGCAAAGTGAATTCAGCGAGGCAACGTCAACCCTATAAATTTTACCATTTCTTTTAATAAAGAAGAGAAGGAGATCGCGACCTAGTCAAGGTTCCGTTTACACAAAAAGGACACCAGTTCAGAGCTGTTAGGTTGCTCTCTAGGATATTGCATGTACAAAAATGTGTATGCATGTGTATGTTCACATATGAGCATATTCGTTAATGATTCTTCGTCTGCGCTATGAACTAAACAAAGCTATTCATTTTTTCTGAATCACCAGATTTTGCTACAATTTATGATTATGCTTATTATGGAAATGTTCAAGAGAGAGAATTGTTGTTGAGCAAAGAAACTATGTATAATTTGAATTCGCGCACAATATTTAGTGGTATTAATCAGACGAGGATAATAGTGCCGGCGTTTTTATGATAGTTGAATATATTTATATTTATTATATTTTTACGAATTTTCTGTGTGTAACAGACCGTGAATCTGGAAAGGAAAATTAACCACGTGATGCATATGCCAGGCATACACACACATATGTACATATATACATACATCCTTATAGATACTTAAAGAGCAAATGTATATTAAGACGTCTATGACTAAGTACGCAAAGTAAAAAATGTTGCTGATGGCTTCTTTTTTTTTTGCTTCGCCAGATTGATTACGCTATTTTTATCAATATAATGAAAAAAAAATACTATTTTTAAGAGAACCTTAAATCGTAAGCGAAAAAAACTAAATGACTGTATAAGTTAGAGATTTTGAGATTAACCACTCACGACATATGAGCGCATATGTATATGGCCTTGCAGTTTTGATTCAATTTTATTTCCAAATTAAGTACAGGGTTGCCCATATTCGACGGACCCATCTGGCAACCCTGTATCTTTTGACAGAGACGTCAGATCGCTTAATGACATACCGCGTTGGAAGCGTCAGTCCAAGCAGATTTTTACCAAGGAACAGTACACGCCACGCGAGCGCTCCCAAATTGTTGAAATTTACATTCAACAAAAGAAGTCAAAAGAAGAAGAAGAAGAACAAAATCATCATGTCCGATGAGGCTCATTCCTTATTGAATGGGACGGTAAACAAGCAAAATTGCCATATTTACGCCACTGAAAATCCTCACGAAATTCAAGAGGTACCTCTTTACGACGAAAAAGTCACTGTATGGTGCGGCGTTAGTGCGAAAACGATTATTGAACCGTTTTTCTTCGAAATTCTTCGAAAATGAAGATGGTCAAGCTGTTACCGTCAATCAGGAGCGTTATCGCGATATGATAATCACTTTTGTGATGCCAATTATTCGTCGAAAGCGTATGAGGCAGTTCTGGTTTCAACAAGACGGCGATCCACCACACACAGCTCGCACCACAATCGATTGTTTGAAGAAATTGTATCCTCGTCGTTTGATGTCGAAAAATGGCGATTTTGACTGGCCACCGCGTTCGCCCGATGTAACTCCACCTGACTTCTTCTTGTGGGGATATTTATATTGATTAGCCAAAGACCATAGAAGAGCTCAAGAACAACATCCGTGAGGAAATAGCCGCTATTCCAGCCGAAATGTTAGCTAAAACTATGGAAAATATTGCAAAACGGCACAATACGCCGTACAGGCTCAAGGCAGCCATTTGAGAGATATCATATTCAAAAAGTGATGTCAACGATGTTCTTATTTACTTGTAAAATTATAAAGAAAAATTCGGTTTTTACTATTTCATTTAATATATTTTAAAATATTTTTGTGTCTTAAAATATGTATAATTTTTTTTTACTTTTTGTAGGAGCTGCATTTCCGCCTAGCCAAATGACAATTCTGACTACAGCAAGAAGTAATGATAAAAATGTAATACATTTTTTTCTGATTACCTGAATGTTCTGCAGAATTCTCTAAATGATTTTAAAGCAGGCCACTGAGACATTTGCCTGCAATCGGCTCCTTTGTGATACCACATGGATCCATCTGCAACTCTTCCACTGCGCTTACTTCACTCAATCGCCAAAAATGTTTATCTTCTCCTTCATAATGCCACACAATAGATGGCCGGCAGTTTCTGTCTCTTCTTCATCATAGTAATTTCTACAAAAGACAATATCCCGATTAGAATGTGGTTTGAATTCCCTAATCCTAAGTTTGCAGGAAGCGAATGGAATCCTAACCTCTTTCATGGGCTTTAAAGTGGCACCAAGGCAGCCTTTCTTGCAAACTCATCTCTCTGCCTTCTCGTTACTCAGTATGTTATAGCATCGAACTTTTAAGTATTCAATTCTATTAAAAAAACTTAACTATACCAGTTGCGCCTTCTCATTATTTAAAAGTTCCTGCCTCATAAATTCGATTTAAGTTTATTTGTTATTTCAAAGTGAAATTTAAATTTTAAAACGCTATACAAACTACAGGGTGCTTCCCATCGCCTAAAAATAGAAATTAATACAACTTTTACTTTTAAAATTTAGATTTATGCTAAAAAGTTTTATCATTGCATATTTGCAGGCTCAAATGAAATCAAATGGTTGCAAACTCGACTTAAACTATAGTGGCGGACATAAAAAGTCGTCCGTACAGTTATTGCGACATTTCTAAATTTAATGGCGAACTTTTGATAATCGTGCACTTTTAACACGTTGGCTGCCACGTCGCACGTTTTCGTGCGACACATAAATGTTACCCTGAGGCCACGTCGCACATTTTCGTGCGACACGTAAATGTTACCCTGAGGCCACGTCACACATTTTTGTAGATTTTAATATGGAATTTTACATAGAATTTGGATTCTCTGGCCTGTGGTGAACATTTTGGTGTATTTCCCATGGCCGTTGTGTATTTTTAATGGTATTTTTTTGGATAATAAAAAAGTTGTAAATTAAAATTTGTCTTTTTATTAATTCTTTTAAAAATGAATTCATTTATGAACAAAACAAATATAAAAATATATATGTATGTAATTTCAAATGGAAATCAGTAGAAAAACAATAAACTTAAAACTAAAAATTCTATTTTTAATGGAGATAAGTGCAAAAATTAATTTTTCTGGTGGGAATATTTAGGAAAACATTCTACACATAGTTGCGGTTTATTGGGCAGTAGGTGGTGGTCCTTTTCAAGCTCTTTCTGGCTGTTACTCTCTAGCAGATTTTTTTGACATGGCATAACACAATACACAAGCACGCCTTATTGTTTTTCCGTTGTCGTCCTTTCTTTTTTCTATAAAATGTTTTCCTTTTGTTATGGGTTCTGGAGACATGAAGTCCAACAAAGCATTTGAAGTCTCCTGCCGGAACTTAGTTATTGAAATTTGTTTGTTTGTAGCCTTTTTATATATTATAAAAGCATTTACGACAGACATTCCTAGTAAGAGTCCAAAGCCACTTTGCGGTACCACTTAACACCTCTTCTGAGAGTGGTGGCGTAGGCGGTCATTTGATTGGATATATCAACACCTAATTTGGCTTTGTTGTAATCAATAACAGCAAGAGGTTTTTCAAAAGCTCGTTGCCTTCGCTTCCTGGTAGAAAACTAAGTAAAATAAACTAAAAATATCAAATACAACTCGAAAACTACAAAAAATTACTGTCACACATTTTCGTGCGACGTGGCCCCACAACATGTTTTATGATCTCCCAGGCCATGTCGCACGAAAATGTGCGACACAAAAAAACCATTATAACTGCAAAATTAGCGACCAAAATAAAGTCGCGAGTAGTCAAAACTTATTTTTAGGCACTAAGAAACAAAAAAGAACATAAATAAGTTGTTGGCCTCAGGTGACCAAAATTGTTAAATGACACTGCTACTGAACGATCAAAATTCTAAAAAGGCTTTGGCAGCCAACGTGTTAATATCTTCAAATTGCTGTTGCTGTTGCTGTAGGTGATTACAAAACTTGTTTTAAGCGAATGTTTTAGTATGGAGAGAACAATTCCGTTTACTTTTCTTACTCAATTGAATATTTTTGGTATTTAAAAAACTTTACCTATATTATCAATTCAAAATGGTATTACATTGCAGATTAATGAAAATATTAGATATGAAAAAAAAGTTAATATTTTGTTAAGCTCCTTTTAAACATTAATAATCGATTTTTCTCTCTGATGCTGAATTAATCAGATTCCGTTCCATGTACGATCCAACTCCGTTAAGGTATTGAGTATTTTCTTTGCTCCCTGCGCCTTAAAAATGTGGCAAAGTTTACTATGATTTTAAGGTTAGACGTAATAGTCATAATCTGGGACATAATCCAAATCCCTATTTTTGGCAAATATTTTTTGTCGGAAAAATTATGTAAATTTCTAAAATATACTCCATTTAGTATGGCAATCATGAGATTGTTGTACCGATAACTTTGCACGATGGACGAGCGCAGTTTATGTGAATTGTGGTTTTAAAGTTATAGGTTCAAACTTTCCTCATGGTATCGTCGCCACATCAAGACATTTCTTAATCTACCTGTTGGTGCCGGTTTTTTAAGACTGGAAAGGGAAAAGCACGCTCAGACTGTTCGACAGCCACCTTGTCTAATGATTCCTTAAAGATTCTCGTCGTTATATTGTTCAACTTTTCTTCTCTTTATTCAAAGCGTTCCGCATAAACCGAGAATGTTAATTTAAAAAAAAATTTTCAATAAATTTTAGTCCACTTTTTCTGTTATTTTACCCATGGGACACGTTTTTGGCTTATTCTCTTCTTCTTAACAATAAAAATTATACGTTGTTTATTCGTGAGCCGGAAGTCCAGCGCTCATGCCATCTTCTTGGAGGTCTACTTGGCGATCTCGGCGTATTCGGTCTCACTAGCGTTGTTGCTTCGCAAGTCAGTCACTCCTTTGACATATCAGTTCCACTCTTTTTGGCGTTGTCGGCTCCACTTGGTTACATATTAAGGTTCGCACGAGCACCTTATCTTCTCGTTTCGCTGGTGATCAAGTCTGGTGTACTTTAATATACATAAGTACGTAAATACATAAAATAGCACATAGAGAAGTGTGCTCAATCATTTGATTGGTAGATGTGTTGCGGACAACATCAAGACGCACACCGCAAACTGAAGAAGAAGATGCCCAAACACCTAAAAAGGGATTACGGTATGAAACAAATATACTATAAATTAGTTTGGGAAAAAACAAATCCCATAGTTGTGCATAAATGGTTCAAATGCGATCTTTAGCTCCTAGACGATCCTGCGACTATTAAAATACCGATCTTCTTCTTCTTTACTTCCTATTCGTAATCGAATGTAAGCGATTACACAATTTAATAGTAATACAAGTTTTTTGTTAGCAATTTTTTTTTTAAATTTAAATTTTGAACTATATTTGAAAATAATTAGCGGTCTCTAGCTGCTTCCAAGAGGGGACCCACACGATGTATACCGATCCACTGCCTTTTATTCCTCAACCAAGAAAACTGCTTCCGCCCGATTCAGCTTCTTCCTTTAATCTTACCCTTGATGCATTTGATTAGTTGTTTGTCGCCGTGAACTCTTCACAGCACTTCTTCATTAGAAACGTAGTCGGTCCATGGTATCTTGAGTAATCTCCGGAGAAGCCACATTTCAAATGATTCCAGTTTATTCATTTCGGAGAGTTTTATGGTCCATATTTCCATGCCATATAAAAAAACTGCCCAGACATAGCGTTTTATGAAGCGCATTTTTAGTTGAAGATTGAAGTCGCGACATTTTAGGACTTTACTTTATTTCTGTTGAGGCATCCCAGTATTGGTTGAGAAGGCAACCAAGGTATCTAAATTTATTTACTCTTTCTACAGGAGCATTGTTGATTGTTAAATAAGTGTTGTTATATGTATTTCTTCTGCTAACAACCATGTATTTAGTTTCACTGATGTTAATTTTGAGGCCGTAGAGTTGACTGTGCATTGCAACTTTGTCGACCAGTTTTTGAAGGCCAGCAGCTGTCACATAGTAGAGTTGTATCGTCGACGTCCCTGATGTTATTTATAATGACGCCATTTACTTTGATACCATCCTTAATGTTTTCTAATGCTTCTTGAAATATTCTTTCGGAGTAAATATTAAAAAGCAATGGAAAGAATATGCAGCCTTGTCGAACACCAAAAATGCCTGAACGGGAGCGACGAAACCAAAATTGCACGTAATTATCTTAGCTGTTATAGTATCGGCACCATAAATCCTATTCATAATTTCTGCGGCCTGGCTTGCATTTTCGGCTTGATTAAAGAAAAACTCTAAAATGTACCGAATTTTCTCTTTGTTGACTTCCATTGTTAACACCCTGTAACTCACAGCTGAATGGAATCATAGATGGAAACACTGCATTATATAAATACTTACTGCATTTACGGTAAAATTTAGTGATACTGAAATTTAATTTGCATTACCAGTAAACTTTTACTTATTACTGAAAAAAATTGCAGTCATTTTCAGTTTTTTAAAGTCATGTAAGATGCCTAATTTTCACCCTGTGCCAGCTATCTTGAGTTTACTTAAGGAGGGCAGCTCTTCCAGTCAATGAGTTTTTAAATCATATTTTGCGAAAAACGGAAAGTATTTATTAACTTAAAATAAATGGCATATTAATACTCAAGCTTAAATGAATATACAAAAAAATTTGTGAAATAAATGAAAACAATATGGTGGCGCTACAGCTGATCAGCAGCCTCTTGTAATCAACTGAAATCAATCAGACAGAAATTTTTCATTAAAAAAGTTATTTCGCTTTGCACTTAACTATTTTTAAAGAAAAAAATTAAAATTTAAAGTGAAAAAGAAAAAAAATTACACTTGTTTTTAAACAAATGGATCAAAACAATATTTTTGTTGATAATTAATATAAAATTTGAGGTACATGCAAAGGCCAATATGTTTAAGAATATCCCTGTAAAATTTTAAGTTAATATCTTCATCACTTTTTGAGTTATATTCAACGGCGCGGAAAAAAACGGCTGAAAAATCACGTTTTTTTAGAAGTTTTTACAAATAACGATTTTATTAAGCAAATACAATCTTTAATTGTTCAAATAATGTCTACTTTAAAATTAATTATAGCACGTAAAGTTAGTGAAAATATTGAAGTGCACGGCTCCTGCAGATGATCTCCCAAGCGTCCTCCAAAAAAAGCGTTCGGCGGTGGACAAAATATCTCCGGTTTGGATTATCTGAAATCGAAAAACCAATTAGATTCTTTTTGTGGACAGATAAAGCTGGGTATTAATCGAAGAAATAAAATTTTAATTTTTGATAAAATGGCTGTAGGAAAAAAAAATCGAATTTTCTACAAAAATTTTTGCAAAAAATTGCCTAAAAAAATAGAAAAAATCAGCAGAATTCTTATTCCTTCATTCATTAGTATACATTTCATCATGGAACGCTACACACTTGAGCAACGATTGCAAATCGTGCAAATTTTTTATGAAAATAATCGTTCTGTTGCGGCTACTTTAAGAGCATTACGGCCATTTTACGGTCCATTTAACAAGCCGTCCCGTTTTGGGGTTATGTGAAGTCATTGGTCTACAGTAACAAGCCGGCGACAATTTGTGAGCTCAGAGCCAATATTGAACGCGAAATTGCTGGAATGGAGTGGTCGATCGAAAATTGGGTTCAACGATTGGACTTCGTAAAACGCGCACGCGGTGGTCATGCAAAAGAAATCGAATTTCATACTTAAATGTATATCTTTAAACCCGATAATAAAAAAAATTAGTTAAAAAAGTCAAACCGTTTGTGTTTTATTCAAAAAAGTTCAAAAGTTGAAGCGCTCTTACTGAAAAACCCTATATAAGCACAGTAGATAGATAAACAATATAAAATTTCTGTTAATTCTGTATGGGCGGCAGAAAATCGATAATCCTTAAGACAATTTTCACTCGAGCTCTGTGACAGCCCTCGCCCCGAAATAAGTGAGCAAAATTATCAAATCCCGCTCTTGCCACCGCACCATTGTTGAGGAAGTAATTGGGCTTTAGAGTATTCGACAAAAAATAATCAATGAGTATAACAAGAAATGCCTCAACACTACCGGAGAATATAATGACACTGAGTATTGCAAGAATTGAGCCATCAAACGTGGCCGATGGAATAGACCCCGCTTTAACCTGAATATATTAAATTGCCGCTGGGTTTGCGCCGATTCCTGCTTAGAATATGAGAGATTTAATGCTTGCTGACAAATGCGGGGTATTTTTCTATGTTCTCAAAGAAGAAGATATTGCCGTTTATGAATCCAAAGTTATTTTTTACGAGTAGATACCGGCGGTACTAGTACAAACGCGCCGTACTATAGAATAGTAAATCGATTCTTGTTTCATGAGTTTAAAACCCAAGTGAATAAAATTATTAACAGAATGGCATCAACCCGCCGAGAGGGAAGAACAAACTTTTCGAACGACTAACTCTAGCAAAGCAGGCACCCAAGTTGTGAACGCTGCTGGGCAGCAACAAGACAGTTCGCACTAATTTCTTCTTCTATTCATCTTTTTGTGCGCTTGATTGAACACTTCCTTTCTTTCCTTCCTTTTCTTCTTTCGCCGCAGCGTCAGTGGATACAGTTTCGGTCATTGAAATCATCATCAATCATCAATCTTTTATTTTTCGTAAAAAGTAGTGTAAAAGTTTAATGAAGCTTTTTTTTGTCGGGACAACTTGCAAGTGCAGCACTCAGACATAAATTAAGTCCATTGTACTACACTTGGATTCCCTTTTAATTTTCTTTAAATCTACCCGACCTCCGAAGAACTCTGAGTAGATCTTGTGATGCCAAGGAGCCAAGATGGTCGTGACAAAGACCTCAAACCTGATTCGACGCACAGGAAGTGGTCCGCCGTCTCATCCTCCTCTTCACAAGCTGGGCAGAGTACACTGTCTGAGATGCCAAACCTTTCCATGGGCTTCGCCCACAGAAAGTGGCCCGACATAGGTCAGCCTGGATTGACAGGACTCGACTACCCCTGATGTGGTTGGGGGGCTTTCTAAGGCCATAAGCGCAGCTTGGTTGTCGCTGCAGACACATATAGTAATGAAAGCTAAGGCACATTAAGTTTAGGGGGAATAACTTAAATGAAAAAGAACTACGTTCTGTACTTCCGAAAAGAAAACCGAGCGTTTGGCAGATTAGTAAGTAAATTGGACTCTACAATCCGCTGGTTGGAATATTTCTTTTAAAAATGCTATTAATAAAACACATCAGACATTACATGAGCGTTTCAAAATGGCTGTTGGTAGAGAGTTTATAAAATACTTTTCTGTCTTCAGAATGCGAGTTTGAATGCTTGGAAACAGACAACAAAAATGGGTAAAAATTGCATGCGATGAACAAAAGTACACCAAAATTTTAACTAACTTGAATGGACAAAAAGCAATTTTCTTGAAAAAGTCAAAATTCAACATTTCCTGTGACAATCTGTTTATGTGGACATCAGCCAAGCAAGATACTTAATCAATGCCCACCATTCAAGCCGGCGATCTGACTGGCATCCAATGAAATCAGTAGTCAGAAACTCATTTTCTCAGCTGGCATCCAATCAAATTAGTAGTGAGAAACTCAGCCAAAAGATCTGCACTAAGTCTCGGGATAACTGGATAATTGTCATAAAGGCTGTTTGGTCACAGTAACATACAGGACATAAATGACGGGCAGACTACGTTATTCCACAAGTAAACTTTTTGCAAGAGGCCTTGTTTTCTAATAGAACAGTATGGCTGGCAGAGGGGCTTAGAATAAGATTAGCATGCATAGAATTTCCTTTCAGATGGAATCCAAATGAAGGAAGGAGTAGAAGCGGTTGTCTTGTGTCCACAGCTTATCTTCAAAAGTCTTTCAAGCTTCCTAATCACTGTAGCATATTTCAAGCTGAGATCTATGCTGTAACCAAAGCAGCTGTATCAGCTTTGACTGGCTTTACTCCACTCGACACTCACACAAACATCATCGATCGAAAGTCAAGCTGCTATTAAAGCAATAATGGCTGTAATGACTAGCCCGGTATTCGTGGAACTCTGTAGATCTAAAATGGATGAGGTCTGCGAGAATAGACAGGTTACAATTTAGTGGATAACAGAGCACAAGGGAATAGAGGGAAATGAGAGAGTTGACAAGCTTGCTAAGGCAGACATTCCCTTGCCTGGAATGAGTACGTCGCACATATATCGCTCCCTTTCAGTTTTAAAGGTGAAACTAGACGATGAACTAACTCTGGAGGCACAGTCTATATGGGAAGCCTCGACCTCCCACAGGATTGTCAAAATAATACTACGAACTTGCAACATGAAAACAAACACGGAACATTGCCTCAGTCCATAACACGCAGTTAAAATGGGATTGGTCCAGAACGACGCGTGTAACTTATGCGAAGAAGAACACCTCCTCTTTCACTGCCCTGCTCTAAGCAAAACTCGTTGCCACTGTCTGGAATCGGTATATTTTTCATCTCTGAAGCATATTGCTGACAAAAGTTTAAACGGTTTAAAAAAATTCGCCAAGACATGTATCACGAACTATGTTTAACACGACTCCAATAACATTGGTAACACCACGGACCCTCGTGGCCTATGTGCGATCTATTTAGTTCAGCCAGATATATGTACCTAACCTACCCTATGAATATTTTACGATTTAAAATCTTTTGAACACAAAAATTTAACTCAAAAAATAATCACCATTTTAATGAAATATTCAAAAATAATAAAAAAAAATATTATTTCTGATCAAGCAAATAACCACTCACAAAATAGTTAATATTTCAGACCGAGAAAATAACACTCGCAAAATAAGTTTTATTTTTGATCGAAAAAATATAACACGTTATATGATTATATTTTCTGAACAATACAATAAAACTCAGAAATGTAATATTATCATTAGTGGCTCCGATCTTGGTGCTCCGTCTGTTTGAACTAAATGTTGTGGAGATCACGGGCTTCATTTTCCGGCATCAAAAAGTTGTTTATTATGGCACAATAAGGTTTGCCATTCACTGTTACATTGGCGCCAGCCTCGTATTTAAGGAAATATGGGCCGATGATTTCATAGGCCGCACCAAACGGTTTTTTTTTAATGTATGGAATGATTGCTACTGACGCAATACTAAGCCAAAAATGGTTCTCGTCGATGAGCACAATAAGTTGGCCTAAGCACGCCATGAACACTTTTCACAGAGCGTCGATTTTCGTAATACAATTGTTCGATTTGCAAACGTTGTTCAGAGATAAGTCTTTCCATGATGAAATGTCAATGAATACTGAAAAAATGTATGTATGTATATCTACAAAATTCAGAGACCGACGTGCATAAACATTTTTTGCACACGTTCGATTCTATTGATAGCTTGCTGACCACATTGCCTCCTAATAAAAGCCGCATATTCTAAATTAGACCTAACAAATGACGTATAGAGTGACAAAAGGGTATAGAGACAAGAGAACTTAATGGTATCCCGCCTCATGAAGCCCAACAAAGAAAAAGATTTTGAAGTAAAGTACATATGGTTCTTAAAAGAAAATTTGGTATCAAAGACAACGCCAAGGTCATTAAGCTCACCAAACAAAACAAGCTAACTATTTAATTAAGATTCTATGAGAAACTTGGTCGAAAAGTCGACCTGGAAACCAGCCGAGAAAAAGTCAATGCAGTATTCACAAAAAACAACCAGATTAGATACTGTAAATTTGCTGGCAACAAACCCCATGCATTGACCGAGTGCTCAAAAATTGTGGAAATAGTCGATAGTTTTAAAATAGGCCTTCCAAAATTTTTGAAAGGTAACTTTGAAATAGGCTTATAATTTCTAACGTCTATTTAATTGCCACTCTTAAAGAATGGGGGAGCTTCCGTGCGTCAATGAAACTCCCGACGATAAAGATTTGTTGAATATAACTTTCAGGAGATAGTTAGAACAAGGACGGACAATTTTTTATCAAAACTGCTGAAAGTCCATCAGCATCAGTTTGAGAGGAAGATTTCAGTTTAAGTAAAGCATTACCAATATCCTCAGGAGGAAGACAAAGCGCTCCAAAGTTCGAGACACAATCTATGTCAGAAGAAAAGTCGCACGGAAGAACAAGTTCTTCATCAACAAAATTAGATTTAAAATACACTGCAAATAAATTTGCTACTTCACTTGAGCTTCGTCAACGCAATGTTCTTAATATAGGTATCATAGTAAAAAAAAAAAAATAAATAATTGGCGCGTACACTTCTGTTAGGTGTTTGGCCGAGCTCCTCCTCCTATTTGTGGTATGCGTGTTGATGTTGTTCCACAAATGGAGGGACCTACAGTTTAAAGCCGACTCCGAACGGCAGATATTTTTATGAGGAGCTTTTTCATGGCAGAAATACACTCGGAGGTTTGCCATTGCCTGCCGAGGGGCGACCGCTATTAGAAAAATGTTTTTATTAATTTTGCTTTCACCGAGATTCGAACCAACGACCTCTCTGTGAATTCCGAATGGTAATCACGCACCTACCCATTCGGCTACGGCGGCCGCCATGGTATCATAGTGAGTTTATTTAAATAGTTCGAATTCTTTAATGTTCGTTTACATTTAACAAAATACGAAAGATTTTTAGTAGATTTCGACTTCCTGAAATCATTATATTTTTAAATTTAAGATTTTTAAGCTTTTTCAAATCCTTAGAATACCACAACAGCAGTGCATATTGCAAGAATACTCAAACAATCTGTTGAAAAATAATAAAAGCCAACATTTTTTAAGTGTACAGATTTTAATGCCCGCAGCTGTGTATGCACGTATAGCTGTCCAGGCGGCAACTTGCTAAACTTGTAATCATTATGTTAATTAGTTCAATTTTTTATAACCGCTTCTAAGAGGTTTTTTTGAACTTTTGTTAGTACTCTTTTCGTTATCTTTTTAAACTTTTTTCCAGAATTTCATTATTTATCAGTCATTTAGCAAGCACACGCGACGCCGTTTTTTTCCACATTACTGGTCATCTTTCACACGAGCCACAATACTAGGACTAGGAAACGCGTGGTAGCTTTCTTTTATTTTTGCGATGCCTTCCCTCGAGCATTTCTCTTCTACATCCCAACCATTATGCGGAGTGGCCAATGTCTAGTGTCAACTTGACGATGTCGCCTTCACACAACTGGCAGATATTTAACAATAGCAGCAGCGTAAACGCTCTGACGCTGATTCCAGACAAGTAGTGGGGCTTTCAGAGTTGGAAAAAATAAACAGCCCGAATTGTCTATCGACTCGCAATTAGCAATTCAACAAGTAAATTTGCATATTCGGAGTGAGGCAACAAGAAAAAAAGAAAAAAACTAACTAAAAAGAAGAAAATTAAATAAATACAAAAGGAAAGAAAGCAGCAAGAAATGGAAAAAATTAAAGTAAATATTGAAGAAATATAATATTGTGAAAAAAATATTATGAAAGAAGCAGAGCTGATTCTACGCACCTCACCCTCTCCGCTGTTCTATTCAACTCAGAATGAGTCCAGTATTGAATTCAAAGGGGCCCGAAACAAATTGATTCATCGCTGGCAATTATCGAATCTATCAGGTTGTGCTTTTTTAATTTTCGCTATAAATTTAGCATACACCCATTGTATAAATTTGATACTTGTCCGTGTGTGTATGTGTGTACATAAGTGAGTTCATTATGGACATTTGGAGAAATGATCGTTGAAGACGGCTTGGCTACAAGCGAATCACGCGCTGAATGGTTCCAGTTGCATTGTGTACATTTGTATATATGTATGTATGTATATTGTGCATGCGTCAGCCGGTGAATAACGTTAATTTGATTGTTGATATGCAAATCCACCCAAATTGTCACATCACAAGAAAAAAGTAGTAATTATTGTATAAAAGTTGAAATAAAAACAAAAAATCATAAAAAATTATAACTATCAGCTCTGTTAGCGAGATTTGACCAAATTTAAGTCATTTATACTTATAATATAAAAATCAAACGTTTATATGTTGGTTGACTTATGGCTAGGCCAGTAACCGTATAAATCACCGTATCTGCATTAGTACACGAACCAGAGAGTTTCATATGTAAATAGCAAAAGTGCTTAAATAGGCGTACATGTGCGGAGAAAGAACTAATTAATCATTTGCTTGTGTAAGCTTATGCCTTATATCTCTCTATTCTGACCCAAATTTATGCACTTTTGATATTCATAAGACCGATATGAGGGTGGTTAAAAAAGTTCGAAATTAGTTTTCCCATTCTGGATATTGTCAAACTTTTCTTTAACCTTGGCTCACTAAACATTCGTCTAATAGACTACGCACACCTAAAGGTTTACGAATTCGACATATTCCCGTCCCACCACTTCACTAACAGAACTTTCATAAATAGTTAATTAGAAATAATGTAATACTTCGCTTAATTTACATTCATTGTTTGAAATAAAAAAAGGAAATATTAAAATACTAGATTGCTCAATAAGTTTTGCGGTTCGATAAGAAATTGCATTGCTAATAGCCTAAGTTTTTTTTTATTATGTTGGTACACTTTTCATTTGAACGTGAACGAATGTGAAGTGAATCTGGGAATTCATTCTTTGTTTACAAACCATTTAGTATCGACGTGTCACAGTATTTTTTACCATAGAAAATTTCAAGGTTCGTGTATTGAATAAACTTGTATTTTTGGAAGGTTTAAAAGCAAAGGAAATTTATGAACGAATGTTGAAAGTCGCTATCAATTAGTACAGTAGAAAGATGGCTGAATTTAAACGTGGTCGTACAAGCCTTGAAGACGATCCAAAAACAGCGGCAACACCAGGATGCGTAGAAAAAATACAGGATATCGTATTGGAAAATCGTCGAGTGACTGAAAGTGATTTAGTAGAAGCCCTAGGTATCTCATTGGGCAGTGTAAGCAATATTTTGACTGAAATATTGGGTTGCAGAAAGTTGTGTGCACAGTGCGTGCCGCATTCACTTACAATGAAACAAAACCACATTCGAATGTAACTTTTTTAGGAACAGTTAGATCGTTTTCCAGTTTTTGAAAGAATAAAGAATAAATTTCGTGCATCGATTAATTATTATGGATGACACTTGGCTCTATCACCATGATCGTAAATCAAAACAAGAGGCTAAAGAGTGGTGTGAGCCCGAAACGAGTTCGTGTCCAAAAATAGGCAAAGAAGGGGTTAGCATTCGTTTTTCGGGATACGAAAGGAATTTCGTTTGTCGATTACTTGCAAACTGGTGAAACAATAAATTCTGAATATTATTGTAACCTTTTAGACCAGCTGAAGGAAAAAATTCGTGAAAAAATACCCAGTTTGCAAAAGAAAAAAATTATTTTTCATCAGGACAATACACACAAGAGTATTTTGGCATGTAGAAGCCTCAAAAAAACGTGTTTTTTTATTTCGATAATCTTAAGAATATACTGTGAAGTTTTCATGCCGAAATTCTCAATATTATAGCTTCTACAGCCCACTAACTAGGTAGAGAGCGGTCCGCGGTCTCCTGTACCTCAACCGATTTGTTTGAAGTTTGATGAGGGCGAGGGCGAGGGCTTTCTGTACATTACTATCGGAAGGATAAATCTAAATTTTCAGATACTTCGCGTTGATAAATTACTTTTTGGGGGTTAAAAATGTCAATAAAATAGCCCTAAATACTGATTTTTTTCAAAGGCTTATTTTATAATTAATTTAATTTATTTTTAATTTTTAATTTTATAGGTTCATCCTTTAATATGTCAAAAAAAAAAACCATCGATAGATTAAGAGTAATAAATAGAGCAGTTTGGGACCTCCCGCCGTAGGCAGAAGACAAGAAATGATTCTCAGCTGCCATTTTGGAAAAAAATATGAAAAAAAAATTTTGTTGGTACTCTTGAAAGGTTAAATAAAGTTGTGTTAAAGCTTCAAAATAATATAGGGTTTTTCAGTAAGAGCGCTTCAACTTTTGAACTTTTTTGAATAAAACACAAACGGTTTGACTTTTTTAACTAATTTTTTTTTATTATCGAGTTTGAACATATACATTTAAGTATGAAATTCGATTTCTTTTGCATGACCACCGCGTGCACATTTTACGAAGTCCAATCGTTGAACCCAATTTTCGACCACTCTTTTGCATAAATCGGCCGAAATTCCAGCAATTTCGCGTTCAATATTGGCTCTGAGCTCACAAATCGTCGCCGGCTTATTACTGTAGACCAATGACTTCACATAACCCCAAAACGGGACAGCTTGTTAAATGGACCGTAAAATGGCCGTAATGTTCTTAAAGTAGCAGCAACAGAACGATTATTTTCATAAAAAATTTGCACGATTTGCAATCGTTACTCAAGTGTGTAGCGTTCCATGATGAAATGTATACTAATGAAGTTTACAAATGACAAGCGAAAAATAAAAAATATTGCGTCGTTCGCCCTCCCTATCGGAAAAAAGTTGAAGCGCACCTATTAAAAAACCCTATATAATATAATTATTGAGGATTCTACATGAGGCTCCCCCCTTAAAGTTCGAATTGTTGGAGCATGCACCGGTGGGCTAAATTTGGTGGTCCCTAGCGGCCTGCATCTGTTTCCAGACCTAAACAAATGAATGCGTGGAAAGCACTTTCATCAAATGATCAGGCAATAACAGCTGTGGAAGCCTATTTTGCAGCCCTTCCAGATTCTCTCTTCAGGGACGGAATTCATAAATTGAAATCCATTTGGATCAAATGTATTGATGTTCAGGGAGACTATATTGAATAATGAAGTGTATTTCAAACCATAAAATTGTGTTTTTCTTATCGAACCGCAAAACTTATTGAACAACCTATAGTCTGTGAGACGAATGACAGAGTAGATTAGATTAAATGTATTAATGAGGTTTGCGCTCGTCCTCATGGTCTTTTGTGCCCTCTCTTATTAAGCTTAGGATAGAGTTGGGTTAGATTGAGTGCATGTGCATTTCTTCTCGCTCCAACTGACAAAATGTCTTACGCTTCTCCGATCATGACAGAGTAAAACAGTGGTATATGGTTAAAATAAGTAAATAAGTAACCATCTGCATTTCAAAACAATTTCATCAACTCGTGAGTCGTTTTTATTGTACACTGTTTTCATCAAAGAAGTGAAAGACTACTAAAATTTTGCTAGGAAAATCTTTATAGAGCCTTTTAGCTCTCCATTGAACCAGCAAGTTTAATATTTTTCAGATTTTTTAAAATAAAGTTCAAAATGAAATATTGGTTTAAGATGATCCGCAAGCATATACGCTATGAAATTTTATTATAGACCCTTAAAGACAATATTAGTGATAATTGTGGTTTTATACGAATTTTTTCAAATACTTTGGATCAACTTGGGGCCAAATTAGGCAAACTTCAATACACTATAAAGAAAATTGTTTACGTTTAGTGACAAAACGGCAGGTGCACAGTGTATACAGTGAGACAAAAAGCCGAAAAAAAAATATGTAAACTCGCTTATTTGACAATTCGTTTGAATGTATTCGTTGAAATTTTGCATTAAGTGTCATTAGTTTTAACCCGAACAAAATTACGTTTCAGTTGTGGAAGTTTTGAAAATAATTATTTTAAGCAACATAAAAAATAATCTTCAAAAAGAAGTTCCGCGAAATTCGTGTTTTTTGTGCAAAAGCACTAAGTGTGCGGATGTGATGCTTTTGGTGTCACGCGACCAATTTGCAAAAAAAAACAGTCGCATATTGTGTGTCGTGTCTTCATTGCCGTCCACAGCTCATATTTGTGGGAATCACCTCAGTTTAAACGACTTTTCTGCTTCAGGCATGAAGCGAATACGTTTGAGTCCAGACGCAGCACCAACGCCATTTCTTGGGGGAACTCAAAAGCTGAAAATATGTAAGAAGTATCTGTAATACAAAATTAAGCAGATTTGGATAAAGCTTTATGTTATATTGCCACATATTTACAGTAGGTTCTGTTTTTATGCGGTAGATACGTTCCGCAAGAAACAGCATAAAAAAAGCTACCAGTTCTATAGTAAAACTATAGATACGTTTCAAATGCTAAAACCGCATAAATCTGAAATAATGTAATAAAATCGCATAAAAAAAGGCACTAGTCCCATATTATAACTATAGATACGTTCCATAGACCGCATGAATCTCAAATAATTAAATAAAATCGCATAAACAAAATATTGTATCTTTGAAAATTATATCTTTATATATCTTCCATACTTGTAGGGTTAGCATTTCTGATGTAATCTGTGATGAGTTTTTGCTTAGCTGGTTTAGAATCTTGTTTATATGTACAATTCCCGATAAGTCGACATGCATTTTGTAATTTAAAAAAAAACCGCACTATTTCAAAACCGCATAAAAAAAAGCCGCATAAAAACAGAACCTACTGTATAGTGTTGAAAACTTAGTATTGGCCGATCCCAGCGTGGTGCATAAAAATATTTAGAGTTTATAAATATTTCTAAGAGAATATTTATGCTAAACCACCTTCTCTTTAGGACTCAAGATACAATTTGCGACTTTGTTCAGGTTTCTGACGACGATAAACCAAAATTTTCCTTGCGATGTGGGTTTTGTGGTGAAACACTTTTCCTCTGATCAAGAACACAATTCATTTCCCGCGTAAGGAAGGTTCATTTTAATACACTTGTTTCGTAAATAATATTAAGTTCTATAAACGGCGGTTCCGGGAGTGTGCATGAAACAGCCAAATGTATATTTCTACCATGAAAAAGCCCCTCATAAAAACCCATTTACCATTCGGAGCCAGCTTAAAACTATAGGTTCTAGAAAACAGTTTAAGGTTGATATTTACTCGATACCAAATATGGAAATTAAGAGCTCGAAAAAATGTTCACTGGGAAAATGAAGCCATAAGCTCTGCTATCACCCTAAATGCGGCAGGTTCTAGGGCATACAGGCACCTCTTAAACAAAGGTTTTTCACTGCAATGCCTCCCAATGCTTAACAACTGGGTCCGAATAGTGCCGCTTGAAAAAGATTGTCTTCCAAGCATCGTCCATTTGATGATGAATTCGGGCTTAAGCTTTGAAGAGAACATATTATATACATATGTTTTGAAGTCGATAAATTTACGAAGCGACTCCAATATTCCAATGAAAACCAGTTCAGCACCGTTTAAGAGAGGAATAATAGTCACGAATACGTCACTTATAGGTTTATACTACTACGTTCAGCAAAAATTCTAAGTTCACAGAATTTTAACGCATAATTTGAACTAAGATGGGTCCCCAGCCACTTTAATTGAAGTACGTTTGCGGAAATATCTGTTTGGTAAAGAATTTAATAATTTTATTTGTGTACAAAAACACATTTATCATGTACATTATTTTATTTATTTATTTATTAAGTGGTAAAAACGTTCAATATAAAATTTTTTTGTTAAACCTAATTTGCAGAATATGGTGTAGGCTACTTTAATTCTTAAATATACTTTTTCCATAAGATAATGTTGAACAATATATATAAATTAAATTAAGGGGGAAAAACTACTATAAAAACCCTTATGAAAAATCAAAAAAACAAGAAAAAGGGAATTCACGTACATGTACAATGCAGATATTTGATGACCTAAACATGCTGAAGCAGATCTATATAATATTAATTGGTTATTAGAATAACTACATTTTATCTTAAACTTATCATTAAGTTTTTCGATTCGTGAGAATATCATTTCTATTTTGTTTTCGTTGCGTAACCGTCTTGTAGAATAATCCTATGGTAAATTAAGCATCTTTCTCAGAAGCTTATTTTGTTGTATTTGCAACGTCTTTATATGTGTTTTTGCACATGTTCCCCATACAGGACACGCATAGAGCATAATTGATTGGAAAATTACTTTGCATATTACAAGTTTTTTTTCAGTACTGAGCTCCGATTTCCTGTTGATTAAAGGATATAGCATTTTGATTGCGATATTATATTTATTATTTATGTGGTGAATGTGATCACGGAAGATTAGCTTTTTATCTAATACTACGCCCAAAATATTTAACGGTGTTTGACCAATTTATATCATGCCTATTAATATTTAGGTTTATGCTGGGCAAATTGCATGGACTTCTTTTTTTGGTAAAAAAAGATGGCTTGCGTTTTGCTAACATTAAGTTTTATTTTCCATCTGTGAAAATAATTTGCGATATGATTCAGCGCACTTTGCATTTTACTCACTATGTTATGAGCAGACTTGTGCGAATAAAAATTACCAATATCATCAGCATACATGGCGTAGTGACAGTTGTCAAACTTAGGGACGTCAGACACATAAATATTAAATAAAATAGGTCCTATAACTGATCCTTGAGGGACACCAGCTGGAACGTCCGTTAGTTCAGAATATTCATTATTTATACAGACACCGCAATAACGATTTTTTTGAAAGCTCTGAACGATCTTGATAAGATGGATTGGAAATTTAAAATCTATGAGCTTAATTATCAATCCATTGTGCCAAACGGAGTCAAAGGCTTTTTCAACGTCGAAGAGGACTAAAGCGGTGGACTTTTTATTAATGGAATTATATTTTATATGGTTGCAAATTCTCTGGATTTGGTGTGTTGTACCATGAAATTTTCTAAATCCAAACTGTTCAGCAGGCAATACATTATTTTCATTAATAAATGCTGTTAATTTATCTTTTAGTACTTGTTCGAATATTTTACCGAGACTATTATCATGTACATTAAGATTAATTTTTTCTTTTAGCAAAAAATACCGAAATACTGAATACAACGCGTAATGTTGACGTCGATAAGACAAACTGACTTGACATTGAGTTTGACAATAACTCAAGGAGTTATATGAAATAGTCAATCATACGAACAAAAAAAACAACGAAGACCTTATTGAGGTCCATGAATTTAATTCAGTAACCCAAATTTCGCACGAGATTGGATGGGAACGCAGCAAAAGGGGGGCATTTTGCAAAAGGGGAAACATGTGAAAAATTATGTAACGTATTGTACTATTGGAAAAAAGCAGCAGAAGCAGGATTCATTTTCGAATCAAATATTTGAAAAACAGTTTTTTGAAGCAATAGCAAAAAAAAAAACGATTCAAGATGAAAAAAAGATTACTATAAATAAAAAAACTTTATAAAATAGTTACGTCAGCTTCTTCAGTCGTTTCTTTTTCGTTCTAACAGGCGCCAGATGGGCTCAACAAATGAAGCCAAGACTTTCTCCACCCGATTTTTCCTTCCTTTTCCTCTGCCACCACCAGCTGGTACCGCGTCGAATACTTTCAGAGCCAGTGCGTTTGTATTCATTCACATGACATAACCTGGTCAACGAAGCCACTGCATTTTTATTCGCTACACTATGTATGTGCAGTCGTAAAGCTCATACAGCCCATTGTTCCATCGTATACGATACTCGCCATCGCTAGCGTGCAAAGGTTAAAAAATCTTCCACAGAATCTTTCTCTTGAACACTTTAAATGACGCCTCATCGGATATTGTCATTGTTCAAGCTTCTGCGGCATACGTTAGGGCGGGCATGATGAGGGCCTTGTAAAGTGTTAGTTTTGTTCATCGAGGGAGGATTTTACTACTCAATTGCCTACTTAGTCCAAAGAAGCACTTGTTGGCAGGATAGATTCTTTGTTGGGTTTCAGGGTTGACATTGTTATCGGTGTTAGTGCTGGTTGCTAAATAAACGAAGTCTCTTACAACCTCGGAATCATAACTGCCAACAGTGACGTGGGTGCCGATATGCGAGTGCGTCGACTGTTTGTTTGATGTCAGGAGGTACTTCGTTTTGTCCTCGTAAGCTTGTGAGTTTTATTACAAACGTATCTTTTATATTATTTTACGAAATTTTAATAGAAATAGGTTATTCTTAGGTACTTTTACCCCAGTTGTTTCCTATAGGTTAATGGAAGCAAACTACATACTCATACAAATTGTCAAATAAGCATATTGTCAATGGCTGGCTCACTGTGGGCACTGAGGGCAGTTGGTCTAATATTCCACAGCTCGAGCTTTTTCATAATTGCTGTACCGCACTCTTGCCTTTTTCTCGCCCAGTGCAATTTTGACCCTGTCCCCGTAATCTCACTATCGTCGCACATAGATTTCTATGAAAGGCAGATACATTTTGAGCAAAAAAAGGTATTAATTTTCGTTTATATTGTATTTTTGCGCAATTTCATCCACATTATGTTATAATATACTTAAATGTCCACCCCACCACCCTCAATATAAAACATTTTTATTTTTTAATTCATACTAGCAAAATGAGTACCAAAAAGACATCATCATCATAATCATTAGGCTCACAGTCTTTGACAGACCATGCTTCCTCAGCTCCATTCCTTCATTTAACTCTAGCATTAGTCAGCTCCTTCTAACTAGCGGCTCATTGCTCATTGTCCTTAGATAATTTGCGACAGAATCCAGCCACCTTTTCGGCGGTCTTCCTCTGCTTCTTTTTCCCACCGGTGTTCTGTGATACGCTTTTCTTATAGCTCGTTTTTTTGCATTATGCCAATATCACCCTGCATCTTATTCGTTGATTTTTTATATATCTGACTGCATTTTCTCTTTCTATAAGTATGATATATCCAGCTCTTCATTATAACTTGTTCGATACACGCCATCTGCCATGCAGAGTGGCCCATCTGAGTACTACTTTCCAAATTTAATATTTGTGTCACGTCTTAAGGGTCCATACCTCGCAACCGTATGTAAGGCTTGGTCTAATTAGCAAGTTATATATGCAAAGTTTCTGCACTCTTGTTAACAGTCGCGATTTAAAGAGTTTCATATGTAGGTAGAATGCTTTGTTCGCAGAGTATATTCGATCACTTAGGGCCACAGATGTATCAGCATTGCTGTTGATGATTATGCATATGTATTTGAATTCATCCACCCTCTCGATGCATAGAGAAGGGATTTCTTGGCATTGGATTCTTTGCACCAACAAAAGATGCAGACATTTATTTAAATGCCATCAATACGTCTGAGTTTAATCTAGCATTTGTGAATAATTAATAACACAGTAACATTCATTCATTTACATAATTGAGTAATCATATCAGCAATTACAAAAAATTGTTATTACTGCATTGTAACACTAATTATTCCACCAACAAACATCTTCTCGATTTAATTGCTTTCATTTTCCTCAACATACTCAGTGCAACATTATGAAATGTTTAAAAGCTGTAAATTCATTGATGCGCCACTACCGCAAAAGTCATCATCATTTACTAATCGGACTCATGCCCACCAATCAATGTTTTCATAGCTGCTAGTATTTATGCGTTTGTGTACATAAATTTGCATATTAATTCATTTATTGTCTACACATAAAGATTATTTTTATTTTTCATTCATTCATTGAACAGGTAAGTGCTCAGCTAAAGGCTCACCAGCAACTATGCAAATGATGTTTGTTCATTTTAATGTACTGGATTACATTTATTAAGCACAAATCATAGTTCCGTCACATCATAGCCACTTGTGTGCATATTTATGTAGTTTGGTGTTGAAAATGGCATCAATATTATTGAGCTATTAATTACAAAGCGGACGTACAAATGTACATATATATATAAGTATGTATAATATATAGCTATTTTGGTATAATCACTTGATTGCATGACTGTTGAGTGGCATATACACATACATTCATACAGGAATACATACAAATATAAATTCATGTTTGGCAGTACGCAGGTTGCCTTTTATATTTTGCGCCTTTGCTACACTACTTGTGATGAGCTATACGAGTAATTCGATACTTTCATCGAAAGTGATGTATTTTTTGCCATAAACTTAAATACCTCGTTTTCACTTACGAGCTTTATTTGTTCATTTATTTGTTATTTCAATGAGTTCAAAAATTCATCTCACCCAAAAGGTGGAGTTAACTCATGAAAATTTTCGTTGATTTATTTGATTTTAAAGTGCATTGATCAACTTCCTTCGACTTTTGGCGCTGAAGCACGATACTTAGCCACTGTGAAACGGTGGTACAAAGAGTTCCAACGCGGAAAATAAAAATAAAAGAAAAATTTTATTCTAATAGCGGCAAGACAATAGGAACCCCCAAGTGTATTTCTGCCATGAAAAAGCTTCTTATAAGAAATATCTGTCGTTCGGAGTCGACTGAAAACTGTGGTCCCTCCATTTGTGGAACCACATAAAGATGCAAAGGAGGAGCTCGACCAAACACCCAAAAAGTGTGTGAGCATCAATTATATATATACATTCTGTCAAAAAAACATATCGGGAACTTTGCATTTAAAAAGTGTGTCACAGAGTTTGAGCGTGATCTGTCAATTAGCTTGTTTTTAGCATTTAATTGTATCAGTCAACCGCAGGTGTGCCCTGGGATTTTCACTATGGATAAAAAAATCGAACAAAGAATTTTGCGTTTTGAACGGAATTTCGTGAGCCGAATCATTGAAAATGTTGCAGAAAGCCTATGGCGAGTGTGATTCATCAAAAACGCGGATCTACGAGTGGTATAAGGTTTTTGCAGAGGGCGGAGAAGTCGTGGAAGATTTGCGCCGGTCTGGTCGCTCATCAACGTCTTCAATGGATGAAAACGTCGACAAAATGAAGGAAATGATGCTGGAAACCATCATTAAAGTTTGAGGCATGTGGCTCGTTAACTTTGTCGTCGACGTTTTCATCCGTTGAAGACGTTGATAGGCGACCAGACCGGCGCATCTTCCAAATTTTTTTTTATTTGCGGAGAGTATATGTTTAAAGAATACCGACATGCAAAATATGCGTTGAGTTTCTTCGTTTGTGGACAAATAAGAAAAGGAACAGATTGAGGTACTGCTATGGTCTGGAAAAATGGATTGTGGTGTTGGAGATGGTATATATTCTCATAGACATAGGAATTGAAAAATCTGTGCAATTGGGGAAGCTTGCAGGCTACTCATCACGGATTCCTCTTTTAAGGGCAATATCGCTATTCTTTCGGATAGCCAAGCTGCAATCCAGGCACTGGACGCGGCTATCACAACCTCTAAAGTGGTGGAGCAAAGTAGGAATAGCCTCACTACCTTGAGTGAAAACCATAAAGTGACCTTAATTTGGGTCCCGGGGACACCGACACATAGAAGGTAACGAAAAAGCAGATGAACTGATAAGAGGGGGATCTACCATGAATAGCGTTCTTGCAGTACCGGTATTCACACCATTAGGTGTAGTCAAGAATGCAATTTCCCTAAAATACCTTCGAATAGCAGATTGTAGATGAAGAGACCAAACGAAATGCAAAATCAGCAGGACGTTATGGCCCACCTATAACCTCAAGCAACACATACTGTCATAGTTCTAAACAACCGGAGAAAAAGGAAACAATCTTCTATTTTCTCTGTGAATGCCCTGCCCTATGGAAGGACAGAATGTTAACCCTGGGCCAACCGCTGTTCGAGAGTCTCGAGCAACTGTCTGGCTTACACGTCAACAACCTAATAAGTTTCCTAAACCGCACAGACTGGATATAGTCTTGCTGTAAATAACTGTTAAACAAGTTGGTAACGAGGATGTGGCAATTTTGGCGGCCGCCGTAGCTGAATGGGTTGGTGCGTGATTACCATTCGGAATTCACAGAGAGGTCGTTGGTTCGAATCTCGGTGAAAGCAAAACATTTTTCTAACAGCGGTCGCCCCTAGGCAGGCAATGGCAAACCTCCGAGTGTATTTCTGCCATGAAAAAGCTCCTCATAAAAATATCTGCCGTTTGGAGTCGGCTTGAAACTGTAGGTCCCTCCATTTGTGGAACAACATCAAAACGCACACCACAAATAGGAGGAGGAGCTCGGCCAAACACCTAACAGAAGTGTACGCGCCAATTATTTATTTTTATTTATTTTAACGAGGATGTGGCAACAAAATGGTGCGGAAGCGCTAGATGGATTCTGGATGAATCACCACTCTAACCAATCAACCAACCACGGTCTGGAATAGGCCCATCAGCCACCATGACGATTTGTATTTTTGTTTGGTTAACATAATTGGCATTAACCGGAAAAATCGAGCCAAATGGGAATATCCTTGCATACGGTCGGCACATGATGTAACAATGTAACATGACCATCAAATAACACTTTCTTCATAACCACCTCGACTATTTCCCTGCCAATCTTTTGGAGCTAAGTGAAGAATATGGAGAGCGGTTTCACCAGGACCTTCGTACGATGGAGAAACGTTATCCATGCTACTAGAACGCACATATGATGGCAGACTATTCTTGTAGCATTCAGAACAGCTCTCTGCCTTTAGCTTCAAAAAGAAAATCAAACAAAAGAATTTTTTTTTTTCAACTTAAAAACTAAATAAAATATGATACTCTTTAAATATTAGTGTTTTTTTTTTATAAAAATACTTATGTGTCATATTTTTTAACAAGAGCTGATTTGAAATTTCACTTACAGATTTGAAGTACTCAAAAAAAATTTGACTAAGATCAGGTGTCATAACTCAACCATCAGACAAGCTGTTGTGCAGTGAAATGTAGCGGTTTACTAAATTAATAGAGATTTCCTTACGCTCTTTACTCGCACTTCTGTTGGCAGTTCTTACTTGTAGTTCAAGTCAACGAGGTTTGCAAAGTTGTTATGCGAAGTAATAGTGACACAATTATTATGTTATCTAAATTTTTAATTCTGTTTTCAATAAAATAAATCAAATCCTATTTTTAGATTGCTGTGCTAATATTTTCAATATTAATTTTTCAAATTTATTTGACGACATCTGATAACCAGTAAATATTTACAGTGTTTATCAAATTTGAGTTTACCCAAACTTATATATTTTTAGCTAGTTAGCAGTTCGATTTGTAATCTATCATCTCTTTACTAACAATGCAACTCCTCAATAATTTCCTCAATAGAACTCGTCTTACCTATTACATATCCGACGATTGTCATTTTTTATTTACAATACCATTTAATAAATTAAAAATAAAGATAAAAAAATAGAAAGACAATAAAAAGATCGATGGGTGTGCTAAGCAAGTTAGCTAGCAAAATGGCCAAATGGATAGGTTTTATGGAAAAAAGTTGGCTGATGGGTTGGTCACCTGCTTGAGCGCGCTCCCCCTCATATTTATGCAAAACATGCAAGCGTATACACATACATATATACAATTGTTTGTGTATGTATTTATTATAAACTTAAACGTGTTCTTAACGACTGATTAAATGAAATCTCTTCAGCTAATTCTAAACGCTTTGTTATGTGACGCAAAGCTGCGCGGTTTGAGTTTTTGATTCCTCTTTAGACAAAGTGTCTTCATTTTCAGATTCATTTTGATTTAGCCGCTCGATAAAGACGCATTTCGCATTTCACATTTCGCTTGGCGGCGCGCGCACACAAAAATACAGACATAACAAATTTTTCAAAGCTCATGATTGTAGAGAAAGCATTTCATATATAAATGAACAGAATAAATAGATTTTTAATAGCTGAAAAAAGCGCCCAGATCTAAATGAATATCGGCAAACATATAATGCAAGTGATTAGCAAATTCAATTTTTGATTTGAGTTGTGAATTAAGTGACATTTATTTTTTTTCAATAAAATGGGCTTTATCTAAAATTTCATGGAGTGACTTTAAAATTTTTTACTGGCTTTTTTATGATCGTTTAAAAGTCGTTAGCTACTTGTACCTACTGTGAAATTGCAGCGCTTATATTGAAGAAAAAAATATAAAAAAATTAAAAAATAAAAAAAAATTAAAAAATTGTAAACCAAACCATTTCACGCTTATTTCACGGCTGACACTGACAATTAGCGAAATGTCAACAAAACATAATTTACGAGTTTGTATACACAAGCGTCAGCAAATGCCCAAATGGCAGTGGCAGCAGCATTCGACGATCACAGCAACTCTGTCAGTGTTATTGCTGCTACTGCTAGTAGGACATGGCGGGGCACAGTACTCCTGGTGTGATCCGACCTTGTGCGAGAAGGGCGTGCGGCATCTGGCCTGCCGCAATAACGGCGTAAGTGCCACAATTGAAAATTTGCTACAAATTTAATTTACTATTTTATAAAAACAACAAAAAACAATAAAAATTTTTTCTCACTCTTCAGAACTTCGCCAGCCGCTGCGCCGCCGATGCCACAGAGCTGGACATTTCCGATTATAAGGATCAATTTGTGCATGAACACAATAAACGACGAAATTTCTTAGCGCTTGGTCTGTTGCCTGGCTACTATCCGGCGGCTCGTATGGCCACTATGGTACGTATTTTCACATTTACTTTGCATAAAGTCATCAGCAGTATATCAAGAATTCAATAGTCAAAGAATATCGTGTGATTATAATGAGAAAAAAGTGCAAAAATTCAAGAATTTAATGGTTAAATGGTTTAAATTTAAACATAACAGTGTTTTAAAACAAAAGACTCAAGCAGCAAACCCGTTTCACTTTCATTTGCATTTGAAACGTGTACGCGTCCAGCATTTGCTTCGCTAATTTAGAAGAGATAACTATGAAAAATGAGAAAACTATAAAATCCAGAATTGGCCACACCTGTTTAGCTACTTTGCGCACTGTGCGCATTGTGTATATCTGCTGCAGAACGTTTGACGCGCTACTCATCCATATGCAAGCTATAAAAGTACCATTTGATCAGAAATAAATCTTTACTACAAGCAATCAAAGAATGTGTTCGTAAATGTCAGTTTATCTTTATATTGACTCCTTTCAATAAAAAAAATGATTAATTTTATAATACTGGGTTGAGGTGGCGCTTATATGCATCAGCGGCGCTCTTAGAACCACTACCCTTTGATGCTTTAAATACTATTTTCTTCTTACCTCCGTAGACTTGGTAAACAGAATGCAGGTAACAGTACTGCTCGGCCTGCCCCGACTAATAAATGGCGTGATTTAGGTGTTGAACTTTTTGGCTATAGCACTCGGTCTGAATTCAACTAATCCTGCTAAGAACTGTTTGAATGAACCATATTTTAATAGGTTATTTAGTACTGAAATTCTAGTCAGACATGAGTGGATTGACAATATACCTATGTAGTCCGAAAAACTGGTTACGGTTCCTTACTGATGGCTTACAGCTTGACGATAAGGTTTGCTTTAGCGTCTAATGTAAGAAGGCGTTTTAGTGAGGAAACTCCCTGGTTGGGCAAAAATGTAAGTACCTTTAAAGAAGTCTATATTTATTCTGATAGCCAAGCGGTGATTAAATTCCTTGGTGGGGTTGTCACTAAATCCATAAATGGCGCTACCTAATCGGTCAAGGAAAACCATCTCCATGTTAGTTGCGTTGATCACAGACCACTGTCTGCTAGTTCGACGTAATCAAAGACTGAACGTACTTCATTTCGACTATTGCAGAAGCATCAAGAATGAGGAGGAGGAAGAGTCTGCCAGGCATATTCTCTATCACTGTCCTGCGTGGCATGCCTCTAGGTTGAGACACTTTGGCTCATCGTTCTTGAATAATACTTATCAGTTTAGGGATATATAAGTAAGTGTCAGCCAGATCAATGGGTTTGCACTTGAAACCAAATGGTTTATTGGGGAGTAACAGATAAACTGCTGCTGTGGTATCTCAATGGATACACAACGGTCTAAGCAAGTTGATTTAGAAGCCGTCACTTCTATCTATCTACCTATCTGCTATGCAGCGCCCTTAACAATCGATTTAATTGAAATATTCAAGCCATCTATGACACCATTTCGCCCAATGTATTGAAAAAAGGAGACAAAAATTTAGCTGATCGAAAAAAATCATTACATCAATATTTATATTTTGCATTATCATTTTAAATTCTCAAGCTCTCAGAAACACTCGATAATCCTTTTATATATGTGGATACACCTGGCTAAAATAATGGCTAAATCACCATCATCAATTCCTTTTCTCCCTAATGGAACTTAGGACCTCCTCTTAAATATAATATATTCAAAAGTTAGTGAGGATAATTTACCCATTCATTTTATGAACTTTTGCATATCATTAGTCCATCGCACAAAACGAACGGGCTTATCTCTCATCGTCCAATTAGAAACTTGAGGACTAAGAAGTAATATTAAAATGCCTACCCCGAAAATTTTGTCTCAATTTTTATGCGAAAGACCTAAAAAAATATTTTAGTAATATTCTCTTTACATTATTTTTCATATTCATTTATCAGTTCAGTGTCGTTGGTTATAATAATAATATTTAAAATATTTTAGGTTTGGGACGATGAGCTACAATATTTGGCATCACTCAATCTACGCACCTGCATACTGGATCATGATCCTTGCCATACAACCTACCGTTTTCAATATTCCGGCCAAAATCTTTGTGGTGTTGTGCGCGATCGCAATCCGAATGTGAATGTGAGTGGAATAATCGAGGAAGTGATGGGGCTGTGGTTCAATGAATATCCGCTGATCGATAGCAGCTACATAAGGAAATTCAGAGTCACAAAGTACTTGTAAGTATTTGAGTTTAAGTTTATATTTTTTCTAAGCTGTTTGTGTATTATACTCCTTAATTTTTGTTTCATTTGTTTCTTCTGTAAAATTTAAAATAGTTCTTACTTTTTGGTCAATATTTATAAAATCTCTATATTCTCTTTTTCACCCTCAGCGAGGACTATGGCCATTTTGCCGAAATCGCTGTCGATCGTAATACTCATGTGGGTTGTGGTATTATACGTTTCACGCGCCCCGATGTGCCCTTCGTCTATATCTATAATATGGTTTGCAACTATGCATCGATTTACGCTCTGGACACGCCAGTGTACACAGTGGGTCAACCGGGGTCCCGTTGCTTGTATGGCAAAAATCCATATTACCCTGGTTTATGCTCAGAAAATGAGCCAATCAATCCGAATTATTAAAATTTTTATGGTGTGATTTAATATAGTAGTTATTTACTCGTATTTGTTTATGTGTAATGCTAAGTTTATTTTTATGAATTTTTCCAATTTTTATTTGTGTGCAGATAAAAGTGCAAAAATTAATAATATATTTTTAAGCCCTTTAGTTAAAACATTATTGTTTTTTCTTAATGCTATATGCTTTTCATCGTATAATTGGCTCATATACACGTAAATTATGCATATCCAATTAATGCAGGCAAAACTATTTAAAGTATTTTTAATTTTATTCTCTTCATGGAACTTGTTATCAAAGAAACCAGTTTGCAATGAAAGTTGCCATTTTAAAAATGGCATAATTATTTAAGAAAATATTTGTTTCGATTAACTAAGTGACAATGCTTGTTAGCAGGTTTCAATGAACTACGAATTGGCAAAAGTGATGAAGAAGCAAGCAAAAACAATTTGTGTTAAAGGTTATTGAAATCAGTTGCCAGATTGTAGACTTATTAAATATTCAATGTCAAGGAAAATAAGAAATAAAATTTGCATTGGCAAATATTTAATCTGCTTCGAAGGTATACTGCAAATTTGGATATACTTTATTTCAACTGATAGCACTGGGTAGGAGCCAAAAAAAGGACAAAAATGCAATTTAATAATTATGAAAGCGAAATAACAGTAGAATATTGGATCACCGGCCGTTTTGTCACTAAACGTAAAATTTTTGCTAATAGTGTATTGACGTTTGAAATTGTATATTAAAGCTGAAGTCGCGGCCGTAGTAACCGAATGGATGGTGCGTGACTACCTTTCGGAAGTGCATAAGTTCGAATCTCCGTGCATGAACTACCAAATTATAGAAAAATTATTTCCGTGAGCGGTCGCCCCTTAGCATGCAATGGCAAACCTTTGAGTGTATTTCTGCCATGCAAAAACTCCTCATAAAAACTATTTGCCGTTCAGAGTCGACTTAAAATTGTAATATGGGTACCCCTATTTGGGGAACAACATAAAGACGCACACCATAAATAGGAGTGGAAGTTGGGTCAAACACCCAAAACGTGTGTAAGTGCCAAATTTATATATGCATATATATGTATTGAAACTTGCCAAGTTGATATAGTATACATATATTAAAGGGCTATCCGATCGGAGGTACCTGTCCAATAGGGGTATTTTGATAGATCACATGTGACTGCTGTCAAACTTAACACATCATTTTTTCAGTATTCATTGGCATTTCACCATGATAAGGCTTACGCTTCAACGACGTTTACAAATCATACAATTCTATTACGAAAATCGATAATCTGTGAAAAGTGTTTATCACGCGCTCAGACAATCTTATGTTGCACATATCCGTTCAGCGATGAAGCCTATTTTTGACTTAATGGCTACATCAATACGAATTCGAATTCGGGCTGAAGAGTAAGCCGAAAGCATTCAAGAGCAGCCATTATATCCATTGAAAGGAGCCGTTTGGTTCGGTCTATGGGCTGGATGAATCATCGGCACATATTTCTTCAAAGACGAGGCTAGCACCAATGTAACAGTGAATGGCAAACGCTATAACGCCATGGTAAGGACTTCTTCATGTCGGAAATTGAAGCCCGTGATACTCATAATATTTATTTTCAACAAGACGACGCTACTTGTCATACAGTTCATGAAGGAATGGATTTACTGCATCGCCGTTTATTATGTGTTCAACAGTTCTATGTAAAAATTATTGTGACATCTTTTTGTCCTCTAACTCCTCAATAGATGGGTATTTTGGTATCTTTTGTGGAAGGGTGTAAAAACTACTCTTAAAAAAGGACGAATCGAGTTAAAATGTACTACAAAAATATTTACCATAAAGTTCCACTATAAGCCTCTTAATGCGCCAAAGCTCAGAATTCAGGTCTAGAATTTTCAAAAATCGAATTTCTTTTTTTTTTGAAAGTATAGACTTTTAAGAATATACGGTCAAATTTTTCGAGGGATATTCTCAGTATTTTCGATTCTACAGCTGTTTTAGCAAGTAGAGTCAGATTCGTCATACGGCTGCATCAATGGTCGCATTATCCACTCTCAAATCTTTAAAATCAATTATCTCAAAACTACTTTTTTCGGCCTGGTGTTGTCAAAAAAACAAAATCTATTCAACTGAAGCGCTTGAAATTTTAATATGTTGTTGTTTTTTTTTTTTTGGATTAAAAAACTGAAAAAGAAAACGGTTTTAGAGTGTCAAATTCAAAACCGCGCCATTTTGTCAAAGTTTTTTTTTATTCTAGTAAGGGACATAGCTACAGTCATACTGATTAATAAGATTTTTGGTTTTTGTGTTTCAGATAAATAGAAGCGCCAAAATGGACAACAGCGTGCAGCTCCAATTTTTCGAAAGGGTCAACAAAAAAATAAAATTTCGTTTTTGTATGCAAAAGAACTGAATTAAAAAGCCCAAAAAATTTAACTATCGTTTTAATTTTTTTTTATTGTAAAAAAAATTCCTGAAAATGCCCTAAATTTTCGATCTCTAGACCACCGGGACCGATTAAACGGCAGAAATAAATCAAAACGTAAAACTTCATTTAGCAAAATTTTCACAACAAAGTGAAGAACATCATCAAGTAATAACTACGCACTACTTCAAAAATTTAAAATACTCTTTCGTAACATTTTGTTCGCTTAAAAAAAAAAGTAAAACAAAAAAATAAAACACTCTGGCCACCAGATATAAAGGAAGGCCTAGGAAACACTGGTCGACGACGTCATCGGAGATATTAAGAAACTGAAAACACATAACTAGTGGTCTGCCATCTTGAATCGTGTAACTTGGAGAAGTCTAGTTGATGAAGCTAAAGCTCACCCCGAGCTGTAAGGCTGGCTGATGATGATTTTTCCGCTTAAGTTTTAAGTTATAAATAAAAAACAAAGAGCGGCAGCTATGATATCTGTATTGAATTTTTTTGCTTTCTGTGTAGAGTCTATATCTAAGACACTGCTTTTATTTACTCTTCCATTTTTTTTTTACTTTTAACAACTTTGATGGTCAGACAATTCCATACAATATCTGCGCCACCTCTAAACTCATATTTTCGTATAAATTCTACCTGGTTTGAAAAGGTATGGAAAAAAGTTTGAAATTGCTGCCATAATTGCAACGAATGAATAAAAAGTTTGCAGCAAAATTATATTCATTATACACAACTAATATCATAAATTCAGGGTTTCTATTTCATCTTTTGTCGCTCGAAAATTTTACTTCGAGAGAGATTCTTTAGTTGATTATGAAAATATTGTTATGCACAGCATTCGTTATTAGTCACTCATACGCCCCGCACATCACTTTTTATAATGCTTTGTACGTACGCATGGCCATATACTAATATAATTACATTATACTAGTTTTAATTTTAGCATAATCTCTCAATACATTCAATAATAATAATCAGTATCACAATTCACGCTAATCAAATATAGTTTGAAAAAGCTTTAATGCGAAAATATTGATAATGAAATTATAGAAAAAAAGACAAGATAACTAAGTAACCAACATAAATTATAAACATACTTATAATAAATTCAAACTAGTTTTTACTTTAAATATAAATTTTTCAGCTGAGAACCCGTTTCCGATATGTGCTACATATTTCTTTAAAGCAATTCTACAATTCAACTGCTATACTTATCTGCGCTGGCTTAAGTTGTTCTGGGTCAATGTCATTGTGTGGGTGGGCATGACGAAAAGTGATGTCAGTGAACTGTTTTTATAAAAATAACAATAATACATATGCGATTTTCGCTGCACACCTTAATTGAAAATGTATAAATACATTTCACTAATTAATTAAATGTTTTTAATTTGAGATCGTAGAATTGAGAGAATGATTTTTTTAACTTAAGCAGAGCGATAGATGAAGTTTACATTTACTGTCAAAAAAGTAACAGGGATTTGATCAGTTAAAAAACGGTTTAATATGATTATTAGATTTCAAAAAAAATAACAGAAGAAGTAAACAACAAATAAAGAATTTTATCTGGCCTTAATGAGGCATTTTCGCAGAAAAAATTATTTATTAAAAAAAGTCATATATAATTAAAAAATAAAACTTTGTTTTCGCATCACGAACATGCGTCGTCTTAAAAGTGTATGCATTATTTCTAAAAAATTATCCAAAAACTGAAACAAAAACAGTAGAAGCCAGGTTACGTCATCAAGACCAGAAGCATTAAAGTGAATTTGTTGCCAGAATTGAAGTCGATTCAAGCCAATGAGTTTGGAAAATCTTTTCATTGTAAGATTATCCTCTGGCGCCTATTTTTAAAGCGCTACAACAAATTTGTGTGTGTATAGTAAATTGTAGGTATATTCGAATAATGTATATTTCGAATAATTAAATATTAACTTAAAATATTTTCAATGCCATTTTGCTTTAATACCAACATAGCAAACAAAAATTTAGCAGCGCTTGCAATTTTTATGCAGTTTCACACTGGATGCCGATGCCCATGCAGTTCAAACAGCAGCAGTGGAGTGCGGCGTGAGCTATATTCTAAGGGCTGAAATGTTTGTATAGAATTTGTAGTATATTGTATAATATTTAATAAGATCAGTAGAGGTCAAAATCAAACCATAGGCAATAAGTATTAGCAATAGTGTAATCACCCTATCGGAATATTTATAATTCGTGTAAATGGTTTTGCACGCCAATCATATTTGGCACTTGTGAACTAAACAGCTACTCATCACTCAAAATCATTGTTTTCTTTTGTATTTAGTGAAAGTGTTGTTCATTATGGGGTGAGGGAGGTGTTGCCTGATTAACACAGCCCAGATCCAATTAGCACATAAAAGCTATTTTGATACCCCACTTGTAGAACCACTGCATTTTATTAGTCGAACCATCTTGATTTGACTGTGAATCTACCTATGTCGTCTACTTTCTTTTCTGCAATTTCTTTTAAGTTAGCCATCGAGAATTCCCTATCGGGAAATACACGCCTTAGGAACAGCCTATTTCAGTCGCTTCGAATTCGTTATAGGATGCCCCCAGTCTTGCCATTTCAATCTTGTCTGACGATTTTTCAATTGCTTATAGTGGACTTTAAGGCTAAGATGGCTGCTTGACTATCTGAAAAAATACATATTTACCGATAGTTGTTGTGGATGGTTTCTAATTATCCTGCAAGCTTCCCTTATCCCGAGAATTTCCAATTCCCCAGGCGAAAAAACTTGGAAGTTTCGAGGTCTTTCGAACGTACACTGGCGCCGATGCCACAGTTCATCTTGGATTCGTCAGTGTACAGTGCAGTTGTATTCTTTTTGACTACTGAATGCAAATCCCATTCCTTTCCCATGTGGAACTTTACCTTAAATTTTAATCAAAGGTCTAGAGCAGCGGTTGTAAAGTCTGATGAGCTGCTATTAAGCCTTTCGCTGTCTAAAATACCACTATAACTCATTCATTCCACTACAAAAAAAAAAAACATATAAATCCAAGTCTCAAACTTTGAGCAAATTCATATACTTTATTTAATTTTAATAATTTTCTTCTGCAGTTATAGTTTATTCTAACACAAAAATCATACAAATATTTGCAAAGTTTTATTTAAAATGTAAAAATTAAAATTCTACAAATTTTCATCAAAACTTCAAACTTTTTAATCGGAACCTTTTGAAAAATTTCGAGACTTAATGAAATGCAAATTTGAGGTGGCTTTACAATCGCATTAACTTTTTTTGTTTTTTTTTTCTGACTGTGTTTGGTGTTTTCTTTTATATAAAATCTCGAGCATTCGTTATAGATTAAATATATGAAAAAAAATTTTAATCAACTAAATTTTTGTGTCACTTAAAAATTGCACTTTGTTCTACCAAAATTCACTGAGATTTGCACACAGCGTACTCGAAAACTTTTCTAAAAATTCTGTTTAAAACGTGTACAATTTTGATAAAAATTTTTTGAATTTTTTTTTATTGTATCTAAATTAAAATTTTCCAAATATCGATTTTTATGATTTTTGTCGTAGAATTAACTAAACTTGCATAGAACAAGTATTAAAATTAAATAAAAAATAACCAAAGAAACTGCAAAAACTTGTCGGTAAGTCCCTACTCTACGGTTATGAAACGCATTTTATATTATATTACCTGAAGATTTTTAGCCTACGCTGCCTCTCCGTTTTGAGGTGTGCACATAGATTTCTTGTTCTAAATTTAAATCTTAAAAATAATATGAAAAAATACCACTCAATATTTTTCAAAGGCCTTTAATTAATTAGTAAGAGCAAACCTTCCGATTAATTACGGTATATAACTTCATTCAAATGGCTGCACCTGCTAGCCCTGCAATAGTACATCCTGTCAACCCAATTTCGCAATAAATTTCAAATCCTTTCCTACTCGGCAGGCTTGCCATTGCCGCCGTTTAAATGCAGCTCGTCATAGTCCAAAATTAATTGAGACGCCTACTGTTACTCTTAAAATCAAAATCGTTGAGAATATTTAACTGCATTTTTTATATAAAGAACCCATCTAATACTGCACCCTCTAATATATATTTTCATTTACTGTGCATGCATATAAAATATGTGAATGTGTTGAGGTTTGACGAAGCTTGATTTAAATTGATTTCGATCAAAGGAAATAAAGAATTACGAGCTCATTACTTTCAATTTTTTGCACATTACAGTTCTCACGCTTTTACGTATATGTACGGGTGTATAAAGGTGTATAAAGCAAGTATGCATGTAGAAGTGGGAACGTAAATGTTGTAATAAAATTCGAAGTCAGCACGCGTTGAATTTGATATACCTCTGCCTCAAAATTTCTTTACCATCTCACGATCTCACGTGCACCTGCGAAACTTCTCTCTCCTTCGCTCTTCGCTTTTTTAATTTCTTCGTCACCCCAACTTGCTTTTATTTTAATTGTCATTTATCACCATTTTTAGCACTTTTATGAATTTTTAAGTATGAAAAGATTTTTTAAAGCCAACACATAAAAAAATTGAAGCTTTAGAATTTGCGCTCTTCATTTTGAGTATAAATTACAAGCAAATTTTGGCAATGCATTTAAACACTTTTCGCGCACAAACTTACGCAGACATCATTACCTTATATTCATACCTTTTACATAGTTTTAAATTAAAATGCTTTTGGAAAATTATTTTAAAATATGTTTGCTAATTTTTGGTTTCGCTACTATGGCGGTGGCGAAATCAAGTAAAAAATTACATTGGTGTGATCCGCAATTGTGTCCGAATGGGAAGCATCATATTGCGTGCGGCCACGATGGTGTAAGTATATTTGCATTTGTGTTCATTCAATCTTCCATGCATTAACTAAAATCTATTGCCACTCATCTTCGCCAGAAATTCACGGCCGCCTGCCCAGATGATGCTGTCATGATCGATTTACGTTCGTACAAAAAGGAAATTCTCCACGAGCATAACAGACGTCGCAATTTCGTAGCGCTCGGCGAGTTGCCCGGCTATTATCCCGCCGCGCGCATGGCCACCATGACGTGGGATGATGAGCTGGCCTTTCTCGCTGCACTCAACATGAAAATGTGTTATGTCGAGCACGATGATTGCAATAACACGCCACGCTTCAAGAGTGTTGGACAAAATTTATCTGGCGTGGCTTACGAAAGGGAGGGAGTTGACATCAGTGAAGTCATAAGCCGTTCGATGGGTTTGTGGTTTGGTGAATACCCGCTGATCAATAGTAATTATATAACAAAATTTCGAGTCACATCGAATTTGTGAGTATGGAAGATTGAAATATTATTGAGCATACGAGTCTAAACTAAGTTTTATTTTTTTTATTATTTATTTTTTGTAGCGAAAAATATGGCCACTTTGCGGAATTTGTTGTTGACCGTAATACACATGTCGGTTGTGCGATGATCCGTTATACGAATCCTTCATTTCCTTTTTACCATATCTACAATATGGCCTGTAATTATGCCAGCAAATATGCCCTGGATGTTCCGGTCTATAGCATTGGCGCACCAACTTCGGAATGTGTAACTGGCAGTAATAGTCAATATCCTGGTTTGTGCTCAGCGAAAGAGATATACAATCCTAACTATGAATAAGACAAAACATAAATAGAAAAGCTTAAATAACCGAAATAGAAAGCTTAAATAAAGACTGAATTAGAGATTAGTTTAACACTAAAAACAACTTTGTATTAATTTTTAAGTATCTTCGAAAAATAGAAAACTCTGAAATTACAGTTGATTTCATGTCAAGTGGTTGAAGTATATTCAACATGGTCTTAAATATTTCTAAAAATTGGTTTATTTTATGGCTGATTTTAATAAGAAGTGAATTGAAAAAAAAAATTTGATAGTTTTGAGATTTATTCAATGTCGAAAATTTTTTTACGGAGGTCAAATATCTTCGGTTCTTTTCACAATTTTTTTAATTTTCATTTTTTAGGAAATAGTATACTTAAAAAGAAATTTTTTTTTGGAACAAAAATTAAACAAAAAAAAAATTAATGTTTAAATTTAGCTCGAGTTAATCTTTCTCATATTTCTTTAAAATACATATTAAAAATTTAGTTTTGGGCAAAAATTATTATCATTATTTTTTCTTATTTTTCTTTTCGAATGAGGAGGTTTCTAATGCCTAATGCATAATTAAAGCTGCCGCCGCAGCAATAGTATGTCCGGAAACTAAACACATCCCTCTCGTTTCGAATCGTTGCCCACCCTGGTGCCGCTTTCGTATTACTTCAGAGTGACGTTCTGTTTTCGTCATTACAAGGTCTATGCTTGTGTGCATGGGTGCTTGTGTTCAGGTCCAGCTTGTTCATATGGAGAGTTTTTTCCGCGAAACCGCAGATGGTTTCCGACGTTTCCTCACTGCTTAGCAACATTTTCAGTTCTTGTTCCCAACGCTTGCTTTGGAAATAGGTTTGGTGATTATATTTGTCGGCTGCATCACCAAGGTGTTTGCATTTCCTTATTTTGAACAGGTATGTCTGGAAATACCCGCGCCACGAAAGCATTTGGGTTGTATAAAAATTGACTTGCCCGAAGTTCCTTCTTCCTTAACAATTTCCCACCGCTTCTCGACTCTTTTGCAGAGCCCGACAAGAATATTTTTACCTTCCCTTTGCGTTTCAAACACATCTCACAACACATTTTATAATATGTAATTAATGTCGAAGTTCGGCGGCCGCCGTAGCCGAATGTGTTGGTGCGTGACTACCATTCGGGAGTGTGTAGGTTCGAATTTCCGTGCATGAAACAGTAAAGTGATAGAAAAGGTGTTTTCTAATAACGGTAGCCCCTAGGCAGGCAAAATATATGTCGTTCGGAGTTGGCTTAAAACTGTAAGTCCCTCTATTTGTGGAACAACATAAAGACGCACACCACAAATAGGAGGATGAGGTCGCCCAAGCACAAACAGATGTGTACGCGCAAATTTTATATTTTTTTACTTAATTTGCCATGCACAAAACTTTGTCAATTAATTTTCAAAGCATGAAAGTACACATTAAATTAAAATAATAGTTAGGACTCAAGCGAAATTATGGCGTACGAAAAACTTGGAGTACGAAGCAGTTGTCTTCATTGAGACCAAACGATTTCGATATCGAGCAAAGAAGGTTAAAGATGAACCCTTCCAAGGGCATTGTTAAAATTTAAATTTTTTACTAACAGACATCAACAAAACAATATTAAAAAGAAAAATCAATGCGGTTTTTGAGCCATTTGAACTTTATTGTCGCAAAATTCAATTGGCTATAAAACTGCATACCCAACATTTTTCTAAAAAATTCTAGCTAAAGCATGTGAATTTTTCATGGGAATTTGTAATTTTTTTTATTGGCACAAAGTTTAAAATTGGGGCCTATATGATTTTTTTTTTGTAGGAAAATTTTCATAAAAAGATTATTTAATTTAAATAAGAAACAAATAAACCATAGTGATATAGTTATTGAACGCATTATAAGTTTTTAAGCTGGATCGTACTTTAGTCTCCTATTCTCATTGTTATTTAGTTATAGTTATAACTCTATGAGGATGAAATTCAGTTGCTGTTGTAGAATAATCAATTAAACACATTAAATTTGTATGAAATAGTTAAAAGAAAAGTAATTAATTACCTCACTCAACTTCAATAAACTCGCGCGACTGAATGCCCACTTTTTTACAGCTAATTCATACTACCGATTTTCTCACAATGGCAATTAATATTTGACAGATGCATAATGAAATAAATGCACAACAATCCAAATGAGTAGACAAACGTACATACTTACATACTTACTTACTTAAAGCACTTAGCGGGCTTACAAATTTCCAATAAATCCTATCAAGTTATTCCATCTAAGCTTTTGAAGTGTGGAGTGAATTAATTACTCGCAATTAATTGCATGCTAAAGCGTGTGTATGTATGTGTGCACACATGCAAATGCATACAAATGTTTATTTTTAACTGTATTTTTAAGAAGTGTTATTATTGCACAAGCAAGAAATGCATTAAACACCACAAATGGTCAGTCACATTACAATTCGAACAAGCGTACGACTGTTAGCCGGCTAATATGTGGTTGTGCATGCCAACAAACACACGTGCATATAAAGTTAGCGTCAAATGAGAGTGTACACCGCATATTGAGAGTGTACACCACATATTGACAAGTTTTGACTATTTATTTTGTTTTGTTTTGTAATTTCAATTATTTTTTATATAAATATAGTTCATACCAAAACAAAAACCATATAAAGAAAAGAAGTATAAAATTTTTAAAAATTAGCAAATTTTCATTAAAATGTAAAAAATATGTATTAGGTGCCCGCTGTTTTTGAATAGATGCCGCCAGCCGCCATATGCTCAGACATATGGCAAACAAACTGCTTCGACACATTAGTGATTTTGTTTTGGTATCATATACTTTTGGTTTTGTGAAAATGTCTGATTTTGTGCCGAATAATCGTCACTTGCGGGAAGTGTTGGTGTTCCTCTTTCATTCGAAAAAAACGGCGGCTGAAGTGCATCGAGAGCTACAAAAAGTTTATGGAGAGGCTGCTTTAAGTGAAACTACGTGCCGAGATTAGTTCCGTCGCTTCAAAGACGCTGATTTTAATGTTGACGACCATTCGCGTGAAGGAAGGCCAAAAACCTTAGAAGATGCTGAATGAAAGGCATTGCTTAATGAGGATCTGTGTCAAACGTAAGAAGAGCTTGCTTAATTATTAGGATATACCCGCCAATCCATTTGCAAGCGATTGCATGCTTTGAAAATGATTCAGAAATAGGGGACTTGGGTCCCCACCCGCCATATTCTCCAGATATTGCGCCGTCCGATTAACACCTGTTCCGATCGATGGCACATAGTCTAGCTGACCAGTAGTTCCATTCATATGACGACATAAAAAAATGGCTTGATCCATGGATAGCCTCAAAAGATGAACAATTTTACCGCGACGGTATACAAGATCTAACAGAAAAATGGGAAAAAGTAGTAGCCAGCGATGGGCAATGATTCACTTGTAACCACTTTTTCAGAATAAAGTTGTATTTTCATAAAAAAAAAACAGTGAGAAATTAGTTACGAACCTAATATTATATATATAAAATAAAGTACAAGATTCAAGTGATTAAATTTGCGTTGATTTTTTAGAAGTTTTTCTTCTCACTGTGTTGTCTTCCGTATAAAAAAAGTGCAGTAGTCGTTAAAAGGAGAAGATGCACAAGACCGCGACCGAAAATCCCACAAATCAGTGTGATTTTTGTCGAATTGTTTTTTTTTTTTTTTGTAGTATGAACTTTATAAAAAAATAATTAAAATTAAAAAGCAAATAAATAAATAGTTAAAATATGTCAATATATGGTGTCCACTTTCTTTTGACGTTGACTGTATGTAAATGTGCAAACATATGCTGTTAGATACCGTCCAAGTAGGGAAATTCGTTGGTTTTGACCTCTCTCACTTCTTCTATGATCTTTTTCAGTAAAAGTAACTGCTTTCCATAGATTTCGTTGTTAATTTATTTGCCTTTATTTGGCCTGTGTCGGCAATTCTTCACCGTCTTATGAAATTGTGCTTCAGCAGCATTTTGTAATCAGCCAACTAAAGAACTGCTCACTAACAGTCTGTTATTAATAAAAAATTATTTTCTATGAAATTATTCTTTGTAATTCTTTTATATATGTACATATCCTAAATCCCTCAAAACTACTCCTACGCGAGCGGGGCCGCGGGCTAAAGCTAGTAGACTATAAAGTAAATGAAGTGAAATGAAATTAAATGAATCGGTACGTTTGTAGACTTGCCGACCTGCGGCAAAGCTGTCAAGCGCAAATATTAGCTTCGAGAAAAATAACTCCATTATTTTGCAATGATTTAAAAACTTTTTTATGGTCAGTCCTCAGCTTTTGGGCGATGCTACGACTACTACCATGCCGGTCAACTTCGATTATTTCTGTAATTCTACCGACATCTTCGACGATGGGCCTGCCTGTGAGAGGTGCATCCTTAACATCAAAAAAGCCTTAACGGAATCGGCCAAACTAAAATTGCACCTAATTAGCAGTTATAGTAGCGGCCCCATAAACGACATTCATTTCATTGCATTTTCGCCTTTATCAGAGAAAAACTGTAAAATGTATCGAATTTTCTCTTTGTTGACTTCCATTGTTAACATCCCGTAAACCCCCAAATATGGAATGGAACAAACAAAAAATATCAAAAGGATTTTTTTTTCGTGTGGATGTCCCCTTGACAACGAGCATAAACTTTAATTTATTTGAAGGATAGTTTACGAGATATCGAACACTAAACCCCTCTACAAAAATATAAAGGATTTCTTTTTCCCCAATGTAATATACGAGTATATTTATTGGCGCCTTAATCGTTAATATAATATATTACTTACCACAAGAACTGTAATGGTGCTCACACTCACCAACGTAAACGTACGCCCGTATAATGAGAGTCCTATGTAAATGAATTTTCCCCACCGTTCCGTTCCGTAGTATCGTAGATCGTTGACGTGGGATATTGGAGTGTTTCCGTAGAATCCTGTCAGCTGATTGCTCTCTCACCACACAGTGTTGCCAAACAGTACATTTCGAAATCATTTACAAAATAAACTTAGAAAAATTTTTATTTTTATTAAAATAACTTAAAAACAATGTTGAATAATGTTAATTATAGATAAATGAACTATTTGCATTTGATGATTTTTGATTTTGGCTATTATAGAATGAAAAATTCTTACTGATAAAGCGGATGTGTGTAAAAGTGTGTATGCAAAAATATCAATGACAACATTGTCTCGTTTTGCTCAACTTTGTGTATTCTACGGGCTGGGGAAAGGGACTACGTTGGTGCGTGTGAGCACTATAAGTGTCATATAAAATCACTCCTTCTCCTCTCTTCATCCGGCCCTCCGCCTCCGCAAGTCCAGCAAATCACAAGACCTCTCTCGCCTAACCGATCGGGGTATACATTAAAAAAACCGAGTACAGCAAGAACCTGAACTGTTTTACTTCAACAGGTATCTCAAACAAAACCTTTCGGACACACATACGAGGTGCATTCAAAAAATATAGTAGCTATTTTTATTTAACTCCAAAAATATTTATTTAATCATTTCCATATATTATGACGCCTTCAAAATAGTTCCACTCAAATATCAAAAATACTGGTTCAAAATTTTCCTATAGGGATGCTTCACTTTGTTAGGCATGCAGAAATATACTTCCTCTCAATGGCTTGAATAAATCTTCTGACGGATTACCTAGCAAGTGCCGGATTAAACTTTTCCGGCAGGCATGCTTCACTCTTATACGCACGCGGGCGTGAGTGATTTTTTACACATATTAACGCGCATGCAAATTAATGAATTTAATTCCATATGCAGTTCAATTCGCGGCTTCATGAGCGCAGCGGAAGCGTCAATTAGCACTCACATTATAAGTCCTTATACTATACATGATTTAATTTCTTTTGTTTTTGTAGTATTGCTGTATTCATTTTACTTTTACATTCGTTTGTTTCCTTGTACCTTTTAATTGCTTTAAAACAGTAATTGAGCTTTAAGAGCGATCACCTTTTGTTTATTTACGGAAATCTTACGCCTAATGACTAAGCAACCGGGTGGCAAGTAAAAAGAAAGCAGTTCATAAGAAATTCATCAATATATTTGGTATTTTTTGTACTTTTTTCCAGGCGTGTATACAGCAGTGACTGATTATTCATAATTCGGATTAAATTTCTCTTTCAGCGCACAGAGGCCGGGATATTTTGGATTGGGGCCAGTTGTACATTCAGAAGCGGGTGCACCCACGCGATAAACCGGCGTCTCCAGTGCATACTTGCTCGCATAATTGCAGGCTGTGTTGTAGATATAGAGAAAGGGGTAGGTGGGATGTGTGTAGCGCGACATAGCGCAGCCGACATGTGTATTGCGATCGATCATCATTTCCGCAAAGTGGCCATACTTTTCACTGTAATAATGTAAAAGGAAAAATATTTAAATACTTGATTATATTTGCTAAAGCTTTTTACTTTTATCGCTTACAAATTTGACGACACGCGAAATGAGCTAATGTAATTGCTATTAATCAGTGGATATTCGCCAAACCACAAACCCATCGACATATCTATTATATCCGTGACGTTGGCCTCCAAGTCATGACGACGATCGACACCCGAAAGATTTTGTCCTACATTTGGAAAGCGATAAGAATTGTTGCAATCGTCGTGTTCTACATAGCACATTTTTATATTCAGTGATGCGAGATAAGCGAGCTCTTCGTCCCACACCATGGTGGCCATGCGTGCGGCTGGATAGTAGCCGGGTAGCTCGCCAAGCGCTACGAAATTGCGACGTCTATTGTGTTCATGTAGAATGAGCACGCGATGTGGCCGCAGATCGTACAGTGTGGCATCTTCTGGACAATTTTCACCAAATCGCTGCAATAAGTGAAAACAGGATAAGGGTAATGATTAATTAATTGGCGGAGAAATAATTAGAATTGATAACTAAAAGAATTTTATTTTATTGTACTATTGCGTAGACATACTGGCATCTGTGATTCAGTTATTATTTCTAGGGTTTTTTATTAGAAATTACAACTTAGGCAGGCGGCGGCGTTAATTGGGATTACCAGCGTAGTTAATTCTAATTAAAATCGTAGTGTGGCAGACGATTGATACGCGGATTAAACAGCTGATTTGTTTATTAGATGGATCGCAGGCGACAAATACGGGCGTAAGCTGTCCTGATACTAAAAAATAATTATTTATTTAAAAAAATCTTAAATTACTATTTCTCAAACTGTTCCGCAAGGTCATAATGTTCCAGAATTTTAATGCTGGAATGATTGTTTTCAGTCTTTCTTGTTCTTGTTTTTAAAGTTTCATTACTTTTCATTCACAATAGATATTAACTGTCATTTTTCGGCACTGTTGCTATCCCGAATAACCACCGTCGATTTAAGCCAGAATACAAAAAATTTGGCGAAAATTTCATCGTGAACCCATAAAATTTGCAGTTCGTTGCAAACGCAAATTCGATTTAAGCAGTATTCAATTGTGTGCGAGGCAGTTTTGCTTATTACCATTGCCGCCCAGATGAAAATGCGTTTCGTTGGGAAATATGATTTTTCGAGAAAAAATCCTTGCCCATTTCGAGCTGCAATATTTGCAATACTTTCCAACGTTTTTGAAACATAAAGCTATTCAGACTGACTTTCTATCAACATTTCCAGCAGGTAAAAGCTGTAACTGTCAAAATGACATATGTTCCAAAAAACCACTATATGGACTACCCTGAATAGCGCGCATACTAGCAATAAACCAATAGATATCTCATATATTTGAAAATAATTTTTGGTGTATTAGTAAAGTCTAAACTAGCACAACCATGCTAATTGCTGTTCGTTCCAACGAGAGTCGATTCTTCCTTATCGGAATGACCCGGATTTTTATCCGGCCAAGGACTGTCACTCCAGCAGCATTCTACGTACATTTATGGGGAATGTTTATGCTACAACAACAACTGTTCTTTATATCCAAAGATCTAATGGATGTGGGGCCTCTACATTATTAGCGCAAAAGCTGCAGCCAGTAAATTAAAAGAAGTTTGAACTTTTTTCTCAGTTGAGAAGAAATCGGAAGCTCGACCTGAAACCATTGAAGAACAAACCTTATCATACACGCTGGTTGGTTCTAATAAGGCTCCTACGGTAAATGGTACCAAAACAACACTCGCGATTTTTTTTCCGAGTTTCGTTTCTTTCTTGTGCTAACCGGAGCCAGTTGGACACACCAAGTGAAGCCAAGTCCTTCTCCACCTGATATTTCCAAGTTAGGGGTGGCCCGCCTTCCTCACGACTAAGCCAACGAAGCTTATTTATAGCTAATTTTATTACTCATTAATCTAAGAAAGCCGAAGACCACAGTTGCCAGTGCTTTGGTTGTTAAGTATTACAATTCTTTTACTTCTAAATAAATAAGTAAAAAATAAAATTAATCTAAGTATTTACAAAATTAAATTCGCTTGTGGACAGTCATATGTATAGAAAGTGTCAGTATGTTTGTGTCATCGGTACAAACATGAGTTTCGAACAAAGAGCTGCTATCCAATTTTGTTTCAAAATCGGTAAATCTTTTACCGAAACATTTGAATTGATAAAAAAAAGTTTATGGCGATGATTGTCTATCTTGTGACAAAGTTCATGAGTGGTTTACAAGTTTCAGAGATGGTTATGAGGACATTAATGACAATGAGCACACCACACGGGCCGCCCAAAATCAGTAGTCACCGAAAACTCCATCGAAATTGTTCGTACATTTATCAAAAATGGACCGAAATCATGGTTGAAATTCACGGAATCGGAGTTGAATATCTCCAAAACATCGATTTATGGCATTTTAACTGATCATTTGAGCTTAGAAAAGGTCTGTGCACGTTTCATTCCGCACCAGTTAACTGAGGACCAAAAATTGCTCAGAATTCAACATTCGAAAGACCTCATTAAAGAGGCGAGAAAAGATGAGAACTTCCTTTATAACATTGTAACTGGTTATGAAACGTAGTGTTTCCAATATGAACCTGAAACTAGTGTCAAGGTGCCGAATGGAAGGCCCCAGATGAGCCACCATATATACATATATATATGGCGCGTACACACTTTTTTGGGTATTTTACCGAGCTCCTCCACCTATTTATGGCGTGTGTCTTGATGTAGTTCCACAAATGGAGGGACCTACAGTTTCAAGCCGACTCCGAACGGCAGTTATTTGTGAGGAGCTTTTTCATGGCAGAAATACACTCGGAGGTTTGCCTTTGCCTGCCGAGGGGCGACCGCTATTAGAAAAAACTTTTTCTTCATTTTGGTGTTTCGCCGAAATCCGAACCTATGTTTTCTCTGAATTCCGAATGGTAGTCACGCACCAACCCATTCATACCAACCCACTGTTCACAAGGAAATTTTAGCTCGAAAAATATTTAAAATTTTTCAAAACACAAAAAAACCGTGCCAATGAAATAAATGGTTTCCTCTAAAATTGAATGACCGCAAAAATTATGTGAGTTTTTATAAAATGGTAAACATGATGAAGAACCTGAGAAGGCGGACTTAGTACTGTTCACCAGCAAGGACAAGATTCCGAACTGGACCCCACCTTGACTGGCTAGCATCACATTAAAGGTTAAGACATACTCTAAGTATCTAGGACCAATATTGGACAGCAAACTAAAGTTGAAGCTCAATGTGGAAGAACGATCGAAGAAAGCACCCAATGCCTTATACGCCTGCGGAAAAATGGTCGGTAAGAGATGGGGATTATCTCCACTTTCACATTAGATTTACACGGCGGTAGTAAGACCAATAATGCTCTATGACATTCTAGTGTGCTGGACAAATTTGAATAAGATAACGTACGCTAACAAATTGGAGAAAGTACAAAGAGTTGCAGATTTTATGTGTAACGGGTGCAATGCGGCACCACTCCTACAGCGGCACTGAACAAGAAACGTGACCGTCGTCCAATAGACTTAATAGTCCGCAAAATAGTACGATTAGGTCAAAGACCACATGGCCACAGCCAGATATGCAGAGGCTTAAACGCTAACTCGCACTACCTTATTCCTCAAGCTAATTTCAATAGCGAACCAAGGGTAGTATTAGAAACAGACGGATGACGGAAGGGACAATAGGATGATTGAGCTAGGAACTGAGGAACAAGCCCCCATTTACGCAGTTTGCTTAAAGACAAAATATAAAGTTCTAAACTCTCCTACTGCAGCCGCCGTAGCCGAATGGGTTGGTGCGTGACTACCATTCGGAATTCAGAGAGAACGTAGGTTCGAATCCCGGGGAAACGTCAAAATAAAGAAAAACATTTTTCTAATAGCGATCGCCCCTCGGCAGGCAATGGCAAAACCTCCGAGTGTACTTCTGCCATGAAAAAGCTCCTCATAAAAAATATCTGCCGTTCGGAGACGGCTTGAAACTGTAGGTCCCTCCATGTGGAACAACATCAAGACGCACGCCACAAATAGAAGGAGGAGCTCGGCCAAACAACCAAAAAAAAGGTTGTACGCGCCAATTATGTATGTATATATATATATATATATATATATATAAACTCTCCATATATGTAAACACGTGGTTTCACTATGGTATGTGCGATCTACAGAATCAGCCAAGTCCAACCCAACCTCTTACTATAGGGTGTTTTTTTAGAGGTTAGGTTTTCAAGTTGGCACTACTTTTTTCGTAGATGGTCGTTTTGACAGCTGTCACTTGATTTATGCTCAGTTTGGTTTGCCATTTCATAATGAATAGACTTACACCTGAACAACGTTTGCAAATCGTGCAAATTTATTACGAAAATAATGGTTCGGTTCGCGCGACGCATCGAAGAAAATTTTGTTCAGCGATGAAGCTCACTTTTGGTTGAATGGGTATCATTTTTAAAACATAATGGCAAACCCTTATCTTTATAATAAAGCTAAATTCTTGGTCTTAACATTAAATTATATACGTTTTATTTCATCTTGAAAACCTAACCTCTAAAAAAAACACCCTATAGTTACTTCTCAGTTTCATGCGAATCTTTTTTGGATGGCTTTTTTTAATCTTTTTAACTTTTAGTCAAAAGTACTTTGCGCGGAATTGTTGTGCTAAAATTTTACTCCAACTATGACACCTTATCACTGTATCCTAAAATCACTATTCGCCACCGGCTTTTCCGGAATATTTATTCGCTTTTTACTCACCCCATCGTTATTACAAGCCACATGCCATTTGCCGTTTGGACAGAGCGTCGGATCACACCAGTCCAGATTCTCTGTTCCATAGGCGAAAACAGAGGATATCCACCCAGATGTGGCAACAATGAAGAGTAACCATCTGCCGTTAGTGTGTTTCGAAAACATTTTATTTGAACTCCAACTGCTTAAACCCATAATTTGTCTTTGGAAAGTGTTACGGAAAGTGCAAGTGTAGGTTTGACGACTTATTAAACTCAATTCGTGTTCAGCTCAAACATTTATACTCATGTAATCGAAATCGTAAATTGTGTACTTGTACGTTTGAGGTGCTAACGACATTTATGGCTCACGCAGTAAAATGTTGATTTATTTATTTTTTTCGTTTGAGTTTTATTTGCCATCTCACAGCAGAACCTGCTGTTTGCATGACACACTCAATCAATCGTCTATATCCTTCACTCATATTGCAGAACTGCATAGCAACACATACATTCGAGTATCACACACTCATTAACTTGCTTTTTAAAGAGTTTTCGAAATGAACTGATTAAAATCAAATTTAAAATTTATTTTTATCGTTAAATTATTTTAGTGTCAATTTTTATTGTAATTTGATTTTTCTTATTTTTTCCGTAACGGGTATACTCGTACATTTGTATATATGTAAATATATTTTCTCAATAATTCTGTGTGCCCATAATTATTGACCAGGCTATCAAAGGCACAGCTGGCGATAATCGGGTCATAGTTGTATATATGTGAGCGAAACTACACTGAAAAAATACAAATAATTGAGAATAGCGAATTAATATGCTAGGTATGTTTTTGTTCTAGCAGACCAAGATTTATTTTCTATTGATGCCATACAGACTTTGATGGCATTCAGATTTTTTAACAGTTCTCGTAAAAAATCCAAAACAATTTTACTTTAAAATAAAATTTTTACCTAAAAAACCAACAATATTAGTAAAAAAATTAGCCCTAAATTATGCATAGCGTGCACAGTTATCACTAAGAAATATAAAAAAGTAATTTTCTCGAAAAAAAATTTTTTTTTGTAATATTTTATTGTATTTTTGGTAGCTTAGTACCTTATAATCGTAATTACCCAAACTGTTAATTAGTGTTTTAAGGAGCCCGTGTTATAGATTACGCATGATTGAATTTTTAGTCTACTGATACTTTCATACCTAACATATAATTGTAGCAGAAAACATTTTAGGCGAATACTAAGGTGGCTTACGGACAGACAGGTCGTTCAACAACAGACCCAGTTTTCTTGTTTAAACAAAAAAATGAAGAAATGCTATGATCGGAACACAGATATCCATCATGGATTTCAAACAAGCGTTCGACCGTGTCCACCACCGTAAAATGCCTAAAGTTTTTGCAAAACTGTGCTTGAGCAGCAAACTGTCAAATTTGGTTATGGCCTTCCTGAAAAACACTGCCGGAAAAGTAGTAGTCCAGCAGTCCGTCTCGCTTCCCTTTGGAGTCAAGCAAGGGGTCTCTCTCTACAACCGTTTTCAACCTTCTATTGCATTTGCAATTAGAGAGGAGTTAAAATTTGGCAATCTCTTTAGCCGATGGGCTAACCATTGCATATGTCGATGACATCGCGGTAATCGCGCGAAATAACAAAATGCCTGGCCGAACTGTAGGACTCAAAATAAATGCAGAAAGAACCAAATATCTCAAGATTTCACGCCATGTGAAGAGAAGACAGCCAGAAGAATTAGTAATTGGCACCTACCGCTTCGAGACCGTATAATCGGTTAAGTATCTGGGCGTCACGATACAAAAGGTTAATAGCTGACACCGAACAATACAAAGCTAGATTGCGGCATGAAACAGAGCATATTTCGCTCATACCAATTTTTTTTAAATCTAAACTTCTTACGAGAGATTGCAAAGTACCTCTGTGCCAGTCAATAGTACGACCAGTAGTTGCATGCTGGCAATGACGTCTAAAGATGAATTGTGTCTAAGAGTATTGGCAGAACTCTTCAAGGAAGTTGGTGCAAGAATAGCTATCTTCTCAGACAGTCAAGCAGCTATTAAGGCCCTAGACTCCAACTACATTACATCCAAACTGGTCCTACAGTGTAGAGAGGAGCTGAAACTGCTCAGCCATTGGCTTGAAATTACCCTGATATGGGTTCCTGGTCATAGGAACATACGGGGCAATGAGATAGCGGATGAGCTATCAAGAAAGGGCTCGACACTAGACATAGCAGAGGCGGTGGCAGTCTCCACCCCACTGAACACACTAAAAGCATCCATTGCTTCACACTATCATGCTTTAGCCGAAAGAAGATGGAAGCAAATACCTACATGTATTACAACAAAAAACACATGGCCGTCATACAAAATCCATTGGAAAGTAGGGGATCATGCAGCTAGACTCAATCTACCCTTCAATCCTATCTGTAGAAGCTGTCAAGCGGAAGGGGCGAAGGAAAGTCTTTTCCACAATTTATGTGAATGTCCGGGACTAGCCAGGGCACGACTCCGATCCTTCGGTAAGCCTTTCCTGCAGCAAGTTAAGGAAATCTCAGACATTGAGATAAAGGATTTGCTGCTATACTTGGACCTCACTAAATCGATCTGACTTGAAAAAAAACCTTAATCATCATCACACGAGATAGTGGTAGTAAAACGGTGCTGGTCACTAATTAGGAGCATATTCAGCTCAGAAATGCTCAACCACCTCAACAACAACAACAACAACAAGAGTATTGGCGCGAAAAGTGCTGCGAAGGGTGTTTGGTCCGCTACGACTGCAAGATGGTATCTACCGGATGCGCTACAATGAATATTTGCTGCACTATGTTATGGCGAGGACGTCGTGATTTACGTCAAGACCCAAAGACGGCGATGGTTTGGTCATATTACGCCCATGAGAGATCAGAAATCAATCGTGTCATACAACCCCATAGCGCCTAAAGCACGAGGACGTCCAAAATTGACATGGTTTCAACAAGTTCTAATGGACCTAAGGACAATGGGTTTTAGAAACTAGAGAACTGTTATCGCAGATTGAGATGCATGTAAACGAATCGAGAACAAAGCTACAGCTGATGATGATGATACCTTCATTACTTTGCAAAATTATTTGTTTCTAAATTACTTTTTTACTGAATAAAAAAATGATTTTGATTTATGAAAATGTTGACCTTTACGCGCTTCATTGGTTGTCATTACTTCATAATTTTCCGCAGAAAACAATAAAAATTAATTTTTCAGCCTATGGAGTAGTCTAAAATCTTAAGCGACAATCGGGAGATGTGACGTTTAAAATGACGTTCAAATCATCTCTTGGCATTTGGGTTTGAGCGTTTCATTTCTGCCCCTCCTTGGTGAATGTTAATTTCGAAATCGCCTAAAGCTGGTAAAATAAAAAAAATCGTATATCTCTAAATATAATATATTTAAGAAAAGTTAACAAAAAAAAATTTAAGTGTACGAACAAAATTAAGAACGCCTAAAGCCGTTGACAACGAAATTCTGATAAGGAAGTTCAATAAACGCATTGATGCGTTCTACCTAATAATACACTTTTTGACCTTAAGTAACGTGAATCAATCAAAATAGCTGCTGCTGAAAAGATGAGTCAAACGATGGACATATTGATTTTTTCGAAAACTACTGACTTCTGATAAAAAATAACTTATATAATACCAGTTTCCTCAAAACCCATATATATGTACATACATACATATATATTACACATATTCGAATACATTTACATTTTTGTGATACGCTTTAAATAAAGTATTTATTAAATTTTGCTTAATATTTATTCCTGTAAAACAAACTTTATTTGTGGGTTGATGCACGAAAGCGAACTTTTTCCTCCTTTATTAATTTGGTTTGAAGGAGTTATTGTATCATAGCACATTCAACTGACGAGCTTTCAAGGGAGGACTTATGTAAGTACATACATAGTAGAAGCTTATGCCATTTATATAGTATATAGTATGTATATGTATTGGTAAATAAGGATGGTTCTTTGATTGCTGTATTTTTCCTTCGCATATTATTTATCCCGCTCGACCCCATCCCTGAGGGAGAACAGCTTCGCATATTTATAGGCCTGGCAACAGAGTTTTTTTTCGGAAACATTTAATAAAGTAATTTAAAAAAAACTGCAGCAGTACTGTCTTAAAAATGGTTTAGGCTTCAACAAAAATTTGATGAATACAGTGGATGCTCCAACAATTCGAACTTAATTCGTGGATTTTAGCCATTGTCAAAATGCTCTTGTTACACGGTGCATTGCCCTGATGAAAAAGAACTTTTTCTTTTGCAAACTGGATACGGCTTATCTAAAAGGTTACAATAATATTCATAATTTATTGTTCCGCCAGTTTACAAGTAATCCACAAATAAAATCCCTTTCGTGTCCGCTAACAAATTCGTTTCAGAGCCGAGGATCCAGGATAACACTACTCTTTAGCCTCTTGTTTTGATTTAGGATCATGGTTATAGACCCAAGTCTCATCCGTAGTGATCAATCGGCGCACAAAATACACTTTCTCTTTCGGAAAACGCTCTAAATGTTTCTGAGAAAGTCCCTTGCGTATGTGTGTTTTCTTCCATTGTTCGCGAATACGGTACCCACTGTGCACACAGCTTTCTGAAACCCAATACTTCAGTCAAAATATTGCCTACACTGTCGAATGAGATGGCTAGGTCTCCTATTAAATCACTTTCAGTCGATTTTCCAATACGATATCCTATATTTTTTTTACGATTTCTGGTGTTGTCGGTATTTTCGGAGGTCCTTGACGCGGATCGTCTTCAAGACTTGTACGACCACGTTTAAATTCAGCCATCTTTCTACTGTACTAATTGATAGCGACTTTCAGGTAAAATCCGCCAAATAATCGCCATCGATTCTTAAATGCCTAATTGTTGAGAACGTCGAGATATCGAAATTCAAGGTTATTCATCAACACTTTGCTCTTCAGCTGCAATATTACCAACTGAACGTCCTTTTTTTGGTCGCAGATCTGTCAGTCCTTTTTCTATCTTCGACAGAATCAGTTTCTTAACATTTGTCCTCCAACCTTTGAATGGCCGACTCATTCGCATGATTATTTCCTTAAAAACAAAATCTGGAATTTTGCGAAATGT